>APFE031235053.1:26367-36482 GCA_000404065.3 Pinus taeda | reverse complement strand
ACTTAAAAATGTTAATAATTAATAAACTTTGGAAAAGCATAGTTATGACCCAATAATGAGGTAAATGTAATGATGTGGAGGTGGAATGGAGGTGACATGAAGGTAGAATGTGAAGATATTGGTGAATAATGGAGTGAAAATAAGGACTATTTTGAGGCCCAACAATCATCAAGAGACAACCAAACAAGAGACACAAGTATTTACCCTAGGAAAACCTAGATGGGGGAAAAACCCAACAACAAACCTTTCCATAGAGAAATTATTTAGTTCAACATAGATACATCTAATTTTTATAGTCTAAAATAAGGTCAAATTGACCATAGACAATTTGGTTCAAAACTGGTCAAACATAGATAAGTAGCTCACAAATTTAAGTTTTTTCAAAATAAATTCATTCTACCCAGATTAATCTTTTTCTTGAGATATGTCTGCTCAAAATTTGGCCTTTTGCCTATCTTTGGTATTCAGTTCTCTTAGAACTTTGATCTTCCCACAATTTCGGTCTGTTTAGGAGATAAATTATTTGACAACAATTTTGACTTGCTACCTTCTTCATTTGCTTGAATGGAAGTGTAATATTGACCCAAATGCTTGAACAAAAGATGATTCGAGTTGTGCTCAATGGAGGAGGCCGAATGGCCTTTATATAGAGATCAAATGAGATCGAATAAACACATCTATAGGGCTGGGCCAACTTGAAGTTGACCTTACTTTTGGAGGAAAAATTATATACTTTGAATATTCAAATTTCCCTCTTTTTGAGGACGACATGAAGGACACGTTTTGAATATATTATTACATTTGTTTGTGAGGCTAAAATATCAATTATGAAGACATACCATAACTACAAAAATGGAACATCCATCTGAATGAGGGAGACATTCTGCATCACACCGAGCTTGTCTCTAAAATATATAAAATTCGCTCTAGACAAAGGTGTTGAATAATGAAGGGAATGATGTATATTAGGATTGTTCACTTCTTGATAACAATTTTTGATGCACTTATAGAATTATCTTAGCTTGATCTTCTTCTTCTTATTATAGTGTGTGTTTCATCAAACTACTATCAAAATAGAAAAGACAATAATACAAATGTTGGCTCTCTGGCAGGGTCGAAGCCTATCTCTCTTAGAGAGGAAAACCCTTCAGTAAGTTTCTCTTATTGAAGCTTCTTATTGATAAATGCCAAACCCTAGACCCTTGACCAGGATGTCCTCCAAGCACAAGTCAAGTCCTTCCATTTTTCTTCACTATGTTTCTTGGCACGTGGACTTCCTCCTTCTGACACTTTGCTCCCCAACACTTTGTCCTTTTCTTCACTGTTTGTCTAGAGATAGACCTTGGCTATGTTAGCTTCTTGATGATATATTAATCTTCCTTTCTTCAAGATGTTCTTCAGTTAACGAGAAAACCTTCTCTTGATCCAACGAGATTCTTCTTGAGATAGTTATGTAGACTTGATGTGACTGAACAACAGTCCTAGTTTTGCCACATATGGTAGGAACCCTTGATAATTAGGGTCCTTTTCCTTTGCTAGAAAGATAGGCTCCTTCGCTAGGTGTGGGAGTCCTTGTAGACTTGATTTCTCACCCAAACAATGATATTTCATGCACTGTTCTCTAGCTATTGTGATGCCATAGCCTTACCCTCCTCTTCTTCGCATGTGTGACTGCTTGTATCCCTAGAAACAATCCTCTTCACTTCGGCCTTATTCCTCCTTCCTTTGCTTGTCTTGGAGACCCTTTAGATTAGGATTTTTCCTCACTTTCTCGGCTACTTTACTTTGCATATTTCAGAGATTGATGGAGGAGGTTGAGGGGGAGTGGACAACCTCTATATATAAAGGATTGTATCTCCTTTAGGCCGACATGATGTCTTTAGGACGAATTGACTGTTTCTTCACCATTTTCATCATTTAGCTTCCTTTTGGAGGACATTGTTGCATGGAGAGGACTTGCCTTGTCTTGGAGGTATTCCTTTGATCTTATACAATATTATACATAGTGTAACATGCCCTCTAAGGGTCTTACATAAATACATCGACACTTTGACTTCCTAGAAGCACTGAAACCTGTGCTTGACCTACTTAAATGAGCAGGAAACTCATTGAAAAATAATATAATAATATTTCCTCTTTTCTTGAATAAATACAAATGTCAAAATTACATTTATGAAGATTGAACCTAGTTACACTTTCTTCAACAAGAGGCTTGGTGAGAATTCATGTAATATGATTGTTTGTGGATACATATTGGAGCTTCACTACTCCCTATTGCACCATATCTCAGATCAATGTGCTTAGACCCATCAATAAAAATTGAATCTTTGAAATCTTAACACAACTTTGATTATCATAATATATCAAGGTCATATCTAGCACCTGATTGAATAACCCTGCAAGTAGCTTCCGAAACCATACTACTTCTTGACTTGCAAAACTCGATGCGATATACTCTTCCTCTGCTGTACTGAGTGTGACATAATTTTGCTTCCTACTAAACTAGGATATCATAGTTGACCTAAGATTGAGCAATATCTCGAGGTGCTCTTTCTGTCCTCTACACTTCCAGCCTAATCTAAATCAGTATATCCTTGCAACCTCACTTCACCACTTGAGACTTATCTCAAACCATATTCAATTGTACCACACACGTACCTTAACACATGCTATTTTTCATGCCTTAACTCAAACATAAACTGATCAATTTCCTTTACTGGATCCATTACCACAATTGCTTTCTGGTCACCCTGACTTGGTTTTCCCTCTAACATTAAACAAATCTTCATATGGAAATCTTGACTACTTTCTTTGTCATGGAAGCAAATCCTCCCACCACTGCTTCTTCCTATGTTACTAAAGCATACCTTGTTGTCTGGCATGGTCCCCTCATAGAAGGCACTCCTTGAAACATCCTGTCTCTAAGAATCTAGTCTAACATTCTCAACTCATGACATCCTCTTGGAAGGCTACTCCTTCCAATCTACCTCACTGTCTTCTCCCTCTGAACTGGAATCTCTTTCGGTCACCTGAAATGGTCCTCTACATCCTTATAATCTGTACAATCCTCTCTTTCGAACACCAATCACTCTTGCTGAGTCTATGCTCGAGCCCTTAGGAAATACAAGAACCTAACCATCTGGAAACTAAAGAAAAAGTATCCTCGTAGTCTACTCCCTCTTTATAAGAGAACCATCTTGCCACAAACCTTGCTTTGTACCTCTTGATGTTGCCATCTTGTTGCATGAATCATCACCTTGAAAGCCTTCACAATTATTCCTTTCTACAAACCCCATTTTGGAGGTAATGGAAAGGAAAAAATATAACCAAACAATCATTTCCTGGTATCTAAAGCATAAAAAATAAGAGGAAAAGAGGTTTACCAAAAAACAACTAAGGAGAAAAATATGATTGAAAGTACTTAAATTTTTATCAAGGAAAAAATTACTAAGGGTTGTAGGGAACTAGATCCATTACCACAACTTCTTTCTGGTCATCTTGACTCGGTGCTCCCTCTGATATTGAAGAAAATCTTCATGTGGCAATCCTGGCTGCTCCCTTTGTCACAGAAGCAAATCCTCCTTCCATTGCTTCTTCCTCTGTTACTGAAGCATACCTTGTTGTATTGCATGGTCCTCTCATAGAAGGCACTCCTTGAAACATCCTGTCTCTAAGCATATAGTCTAAAATTCTCAACCTATGACATCCTCTTGGAAGGCTACTCCTTCCACTTTGCCTCACTATCTGCTCCCTCTGAATTGGAATCTCTTCCAGTCATCTGACACGGTCTTGAACATCCTAATAATTTGTACAATCCTCTCTTTCAAACACCAATCACTCTTGTTGAGTCTATGCTCGAGCCCTTAGGCCATATAAGAACCTAACCATCTAGAAACTAAATCAAAAGTCTCATCGTAGTCTACTCCCTCTTTCTAAGAGAACCCTCTTGCCAAAAACCTTGTTTTGTACCTCTTGATGCTGCCATCTTATTGCATGAATCATCACCTTGGAAGCCTCCACAATTATTCCTTCCTAAAAACTCCATTTTTGAGGTGATGGAAAAGGAAAAATTATAACCAAACAATCATTTCTTGGTATCTAAAGCATACAAAATAAGAGGACAAGACGTTGACCAAAAAAAAAAAACTAAGGAGAAAAAATATGATTGAAAGTACTTAACTTCTTATCAAGGAAAAAATTGCTAAGGGTTGTAGGGAACTGTCAACCCCTTTTTGATCCTTTCTTTTTTTTCCTCACAAAAAATCATTGAATTATTTGCAAGTATACTCTCCTCAATTATCTTACCTCAAAACCTTGATCTTCTTCCCTGTCAAGTTTTCTAGTCAAGCCCTAAACTCTTGGATCCAGTTGAAGACCTCATCCTTGGACTTCACGGGAAAACTTATTAATGAATGTCAAAAGAAGTATTATTTTTGTAGTCCATTTGTAATCTCATGAAGTTTAGATTCCTTTGTCTTCTTTTGAGGTCTATGTTCATCATCATCATTAATATCAACTGCTGATGCATGTTCTTTTTCCTCCCTTTTTTTATGAGGACACTGGGAGGCATAATGTCCAAAATCGTGACAATTGAAGCACTTGATATTTGACATATCCTTCTTCTGCTGATATTAAGCTACAACTAGTCCTCTACCTGTATTAAATATACCAAAATTTCTTCTTCCTTTTCCTTTCCTTGCATCAACTGCAAGGGCTTGAGTTTCTTCATCTTGAGGTCCCTACAACTTTTCCTTAGACAATAATCTAACCTCCTCTTGGACACAATTAGTCCATAGCTTATCTAACTTGGGAATATTTTCTTGTGCACAAATTCCTTGAACAAATGGTTCCCATGAGGAAGACAATCCATTGAGTGTCACTATAACAAGCTTTGTATCATCAATGTTATCTCTAATGGCTCTATTTTCTTCTCTCAGCTAAGAGACTCTCATAATATAAGAGACAATAGAATCATATCTTGTCATCATGATACTATAGAGTTTGTGACTTAACGTTAATTTCTTGCTTGTGTTGCTACTCTCATACAATCCCACCAAAACATCATATACTTCTTTGGAAATATTCAACACAACAACATATGGAATAAAGTGGTCCTTTATAGAATCTATCAAGATTCTCTTAGCCTTGGATTCATTCTTCTTATGCTTGGCTTTATCCTCAACTCCCTATGGCTCTGGAATGGATTCCTTCACATGATATTGAAAGTCCTTTTCTTCTAAGATAAGAAGTATCTAGTCTTCCAAGATCTAAAATTAGTATCACCATCCAACTTGCCATCTACTCTGAGACTTGGAAACCATTTTGACAAGGGATCTAAAATCTAATCAAGTTGTTGAATATTGTCTCTTATGCTGACTTAATGGCTGCTCTTTCAACCTCGCTATAATACCATGTTGAAATTCTAAGGCTAGTATAATAAAATATAATTCTCTGCCAGATAATTACTTCCTAATGATTTTTCACCAAATATTTTATGCCATTGATATCATTGAATAATTACACTAAAAAAACTTCAACAATAAATGCAATGGAAACAATAAAGATGATAGAAAGAGAACCATGCACAAAGAGACAATAATTTCACCTTGGGAAAAAACCCAACAAATTTTCTTAGGAGAAATTATTCTTCAACAAGGTTTACAAATCAACAATTTGCCTAGAAATCTATGCCTATAATCCAAGTCAAATACCAGTCAAGCCTTGTCAAAAAATCTATTGGTCAAATCTAGCCAAACCAACAAAAAAATCAGAAATTTGATGTTGTTAAACATGGCTTGGTCAAATTTGCATGTGGTCAAACTTTAGCCAAGTAGTCTATTGCGGTCAACCTTGTAGTTCGTGGTCAAATCACTAAGGTCAATAGTATGCATCCAATTTCATGTGGTTTATTGTCAAATCAATGGTCTATAGTCTCCGATCAATTTCTTGCGGTCTGTGGTCAAATCTACAGTCAATGACCTACAATTTTCAGTCAGATTCGATTAACGTCTCACAACCAAATTTGGTCAAACCTCTGTAGTCAAGCTTGGTCAAAGGTTTGGTTAACTCGCTTGTTATTCTCACACATGCAACTATCCAATGAAGAAAAGATAAGCCTCAAAAAATTCGATTTCTCCCTTCTCAGAATTGTTCTTTGTTGGTCTCCAAATGAGGCACCTTAATATCTTATTTATACATGTCTAGGGGGTGTGACAACCCAATGGACACGTCCCTTCACTGGTTAGTTGACCTAACTTCTCCCTATTCAAATTGACTTAATAAAATGAAAATTTACATAATTCATCTAGGCCAACTTGAAGACCCTCTAGACATGCGAGAATACCTCTCGATGCTACAGAAATTATCAACAATTTGTGCATAATTCAAGTATAAGTGGCTCTCATATATATATGAATTTTTGTTATGTTGGCCCTTATATACAATGAAAAAAGTCCTAATTTGATTAATTGATTCACATCTTTTGTTATAAGTAAAAGCAAGAAAACAATAATTGAACATCTGGCTATAGTATTCTTTAATATGATCGTATGTTATAGTGATAGTGGGACTGATGGTTTTGACTGATTGCATTCAGTAGCAGGTTGATATGTACTTTCAGTTCTTCACGAGGATTTAAGTAAAATTTGCATGCATATTGTGCCCTATGGGGTTATAATTAAGAATGGGGAGAATATGCTCTTCCACCATATGGAAGGCATTTAAGCTTTTCATATGTGATGCCCCACTGAAGGAAATATATGGTAGAATATTATAAATTGAATTTGTGCATTTGTATCTACTCTCTGCTTATGCTGCTATTATATTTCAAAAATACGTGGAGTAAGTCTTATTGTTGCAGAAACTAGTAGGCCTTGTGAGGGGATTCGCCATGCAAGGGTCAAACTCTATTGAAATAATGAGAAGGTTGCTAGTCACCTCAACAACCTCCCCCCTATAGTTTAGTGGAATTTTGACCACAATGGAGGCTTCCATGTGCCACCTACAAGGTTTTGTAATAATATGGTTCCATGTGACTTGTTTTGGAGGTTGTTGACCACTACGTGTCAACGACCCATAGCAGTACACCCTCTTTTCTCACAAAAGGGATTACGCCTGATCGATATGTCCATGCCATCCAACATTCGTCATCAACCTGATTGTCATAATGTAAGCCCATTATGCATGTATATGATGTAAATAATCTTAACAGATCTATGTCATGTATGTAATTGCCTAGGTAAACCTATTTTTTTGGTGACGATCTACATTCTGGGAGGTTTTTTGTCTCACTGATCCATTCTTGGATGGTCAACAGAGTTTTCCTTCAGCCTTACCCCAACGCTGGAATGAATTTTGTCACTGGGATCTTAGGTGAGTCCTAGTGTTATAGATCGAGTCTATGTAAAAGTGATTTGGGAATAATCTTAACTAATTGGTTAGGTAATTTTATTACAAATTGCTTAGTCTACTGGATTATATTTGTGTTGCAGAAATGGGTAGTCTGTGAGGGTCTATTTCAGATGGGATTTCCCTCTTGTGATGTAAAATATATGAAAATGATGATGTAAAGTGTCTTGAGGGTTGGAAAAATAATTTATCCCCTCATAGATTAAATAATTAAATTTTCTGGCAAAATATTAATTAAAATCCTAAGCCAGAAATTTAATTAATTATAGGTCCTAGGTAAATTTAAGTCTTCCAAAGGCAATATTCGTGGGTCCTTAAAATTCAAATTTTAAAAGGTCCCAGGACTAAGGTAAATTAATTATTTTGCTAAATTTTAAGTCAAAGTCAAATTTTTGAGGAAATTAACTCAATTTTTTTTATTTATGAGTTAATTAAAATGCATTTAATTGAAAAATTCGAATTTCCTCAAGAATTTAATATTTTGACGGATGAGATTATTTTTTTTTTCTAATTCTCATCGATGGTCGAGATTTCTTTGACAACGATCACTCGAACTAGCCGCTGGAAGATTTATCTTTAAATAGGAGGTCATTTGTCAGTTGAGATGATCCGATCTTTTGATCATGTGCTAAGTGAAAAACTCTCTTGTAATCTTTTTTATGAGCAATAAAGAAAGACTTTGGGGTTAATTTCTGTTGGTGTTACCCTTCATGGAAATATTGTAAGATGTGTCATTTTCATGCATAGATTTCTTTTTAGCCATTGATGATAGCTTTCTGAAGAGTGATTTGAGTACAGGTATCTTGCTAAGTCACTGGGGTTTGAATGATAATTTAAGTTTTGAATATAATAGCAGATATCTCTATTTATCTGAATTTTATTATCGTTTTCTCGCTCTATGTTGATGGTTGAACCGAGCTTTGCAGGAAAGTCTTGATTTCTAGATCATTGGGCGTTTGGGGAAGTTTTCATTTGGACCAGCCAACTCCTAATTCGTGTTTTCTGAAGAGCCCAATTTAATTTGAACTCACGCTTATCATAAGATATTTTTTATGGGTGATGCATGAAGGGTTTTGAGCTCATCACCTCCTTTGAAATTCTTTTTTTTTTGTGCTAAATCGATAAATCTGGCTATTGAGAGCCTTAGATTATTAGATTTGGGAGCGAAGTCGGACTCACACTTCCTAGATTTGATAGATCTGTCATTCATGTATATAGTTCTGTAATTATTTTCAGTTTTCTGACTTCGGTTTTTTGGGTCATTGTATATATTTTTTGGGTGTTTATGGTTGTCATGTAGCTATAGATTTGAAAAACAAAACTATGCAGAGTCCAAATCTAGGCCCTGGAAGGTAAGATCTAGATCTCTTAGGTTTATCAACATAATTTTGCAGGGAGATTATTCAATTAGTTTTAGAGTCTAAGGGTTTTAAGAGTTTCAAATCTGAAAAATTTTGTAAGATCTGGAAATTTCGTGAGGGTTTCATGGTTAGATCTAAAGTAGGTGGATTCAAAATTTTAAATTAAGATTTTTGGAATTTTTTTAAGAGGTTTTGGTGAATTTTTAAGGGGTTTCTGGACTACCATTTCGCTGATTGGTTTCTTTGATTTGTTGCTTGGTTTTTTTTGGGTTTAATATGCATTACGATTTTTTTTAGAACCCCTTTTACTGCAACATTCCCGCAATCGTTTTCCTCCTTCCACGTTGCTGCCGGACCTGCATCACAAGCAAAAAAAAAAAACACAGCACCCTCACAACTCTCAGCCTCATCTAAATCTGCTGCCTTGTTCCGTTGCCATCCCTTTGTTGTCATTGAATTACTACCTTTCATGTGTTCTATTACATTCTTCATCCCTCTCCCATTCTTTTCCTTCCATACACTGCCATTCGGCCAACCTCCTCTTCGCGCTGTCTCTAAACTTGCTCTGCCTGCCCACAGGTGTCCTCACCGTTGCCCTCTGTATGAAGCATTCGCCTCTAAACCCTCGTTATCCTCCACGCCTTTCTCTACTTCGTCCAACATGCAAGAGCCTCATCGCATATATCTCCTCGCAACGACACTCTTCTCTTCGCTCCTTGACCTGCATAATCCCTGCGGATTTCCCCATCATCCCTATCCACATGTGTGCAGCCTCCATTAGAGTTGCTCCTCTACGTATTCACATGCAAACCCTTTCCACCATCAAGCTCACACCTGCACACACTAAACAACATCTAGCATTTCGATTGTCTTTTTATTTTTATTTTACTTCTTATGTTTTAGGTTTGAGTTGATTAAGGTTAGCATATGTATTTTAGTTTCATTAAATTTTTAACTTAGGTTTGATTTTTGGTTTTGGATTTCAAATTAGCATATGTACATTTTTTTTAGTTTCATTAACTTTTGACTTAGGTTTGATTTTAATTTTTGGTTTTGGATTTCTTTTTATTATTTTAATTTTCTTATTTCTTTTTCTTTTCATTTTCATTTTTTTAGATTTTGACTTGATTCTTTTTCATTTCATTTTTTTTTTGATAAGCAATGTAAACTTTGAAACGAGAACTGATATTGTTACCTGCTTTGTAGAGATAGCAAAAAAGTGACTCAATTTTGAAAATGGGTGATGTAGAACACATGTTTTTTTTAGAGCATAGTTTTTGGCATTATAGTTTGTTTTTTTTTGTTTGTTTGTTTGTTTGTTTTTTTTTTTTTGTTTTGTTTTTTTTT
>APFE031235053.1:1022-23229 GCA_000404065.3 Pinus taeda | reverse complement strand
TTTAATCTTAATTTTAGTAGTTTTTAATTTTTTTTGTTAATTTTCTATTTTTTTAATGTAGTTTGTTTTTAATTTTGTTTTTTTTATTTATTTTTTAGTCTGCATGGGGTAGTTCAAGTGCCAATGACCGTGGAATGAAGTCTCACCGAACCGGAGATCTTGGGTTTGATTTTTGTGCTACCTCCCTGGGAAATGGGGTGAATAATAGACATGTAAAAAACTCGAAAATGAGAGGGTCCCACCTAAGCTTACCAAAAAAAAATCATTTTTTTTTTTAGAATTTTGTTAATGTTTTTTAAATTTTTCTATTTTTACCTACTTAATTTTATGGTTTTTTTTTTCTTTTCCATAATTTTTTTCCTTTTGCCAATTTTTTTTATGTTTTACAAGATAATTTTTTTCTTTTTCCATTTTTTTTTTTAAATATGTTTTTCTTACTATTTATTTGTTTATAATTTCTAAGTTCTTTTTTTAGTTTTTTAATTCTTATATAGGTTAATTTTGTTTTCTTTTAACATTTTTATGATTGATTTTTTTTTTTATGTTTGATTTTTTTGTTCTTTTTTGTAACATAATCTTAATTTATGTTTTGTTATTTATTTATTTTTTTCTTTTTTTGTTTTGTTTTTTCTCAATTGTTTTTAATTATTTTTATTTTATTTTATGTTTTCTTATTTTTTCAATTTTAATGTTTTTCAGGGTCATGATAAAATATTTTACACCATTATTTCGAAATGTTGAAATTTTACTTTTGAAAAAAAAAAACGTTTTCCCAGCGTTAACACTTTTCATTTTGAGGGTGTTTTTTGGACCATTTTTGCGCAAAAAATTGGTTTTCACCACCATTTTTAAAACATGTTGAAAATTTACCCAAGAAAAAAAAGGTGTTAATCCAACATCAACACTTGTCCTTTTTAGCACTATCTTTGATGTTTTTTCAGGGTTTTTGGCCAGTGTTCCGTTTTGGGTTTATAGTCATGTTTTAAGTTTACATTTGTGAATTCATGGATTTATTTTGACCCAGAATATAAAGTTTAAAAAAAATTCTAAAATATAAAATAAAAATTCTTTTGAATTGGTTTTTCCTTTTATATTTATTTTATTAAATTCTAAAATTTAAAAAATCATTAATTTTTTAAACTTAAAAAACCATAAACATAATTTTTTTTAAAACTTTCATTTGTGACTAAGGAGTTTAAATAAATTGAAGAAATTGCGCTTTAACATTAAAATTTTTTAACATGGCCTACGACCCTTTAAAAACTCGATTTATTAACCCGTTAATTTGTTTTACTTCTTTATATTTTGCCTAAGGAATAATTGAAGCGCTAATCTAAAATTTCTTGGTGTTATCTGGTGATTAAATGCATTTTCATGATTTTTCTATGGTCAAAGTGTGACTAGTGTTCTAAAATTTATATTGGCCATAGGAGAAAGTTGATTGAATCTAGATCTGGCCAGTTAACGAAAATCATTTTAAATATGGAATCTCTTGCATGTTAAAGTTTTGGGTATTTACATTAATTGTTCATGATCGTCGCTTTGCCACATCTATAAGTTTTTTCTGGATGACTTGTTATTACTTAGTCTATGGTTGATTCAATATAAAAGGCACTGGTATGTAGTCATTTATATCTTGTAATTGTGTCTTACGTTAAATCCATCTATCATAATTGACCGAGACTTGTTTTAAATTCATCAAGTTGTTCATCATTAAAATCTCTTAGAGCCTATGTTTCACAGACTATCCTCATCCATTTACCTTAGGGACTACCCTCCTTGACTTTTCTAGGAGAGAGTATAAATAGAGTGAGTAAGGTTTAAAAGTGACAGCCCTTACTCTGAGCGTTGTCGTGGTGCCTAGACACTTTGTGTGACAATAGAGGTCTAGAGATAAATTAAAGGCTTGGTAAGGCATAATATGACCAAGATATTCAAGACTGGCGTTGAAGCTATCTAAGGCTAGACATATGACAAGGATGTTATAAGTTAGGGTTTGATTGATGTTTTTTATTAGGGCACATAATACCATATAACAACCTTATAAAATTCCTTAAAATTATATTCAATAAGAAGGGAACCAAGGATTTCCGATAAAGACTAGGGCTAATGCAAACAAGAGGGTTTTAAGGTTATATGGGTGTAACAACAATAAATAAAGATGAAGTTTTCCCTTCCATGGCCTGAAAGATGACCCATGATGCTAGATTTTGCTTTACCAGGTTTATATGAGTTATCTTGCAAATTAGTGTCACTCCTATGCAATAAAACATCACTTATCACACAAATCAATGTTTGAAACCCTAGCAGTTGTCGTAGCCATCTAGGTGATAGAGGGTTAAGGGAAATTTACTTTGATTTAGGGTGATCAACTAGTGTCTTAACCTACAGTGGGAAAATGGAGTCTTAAGGGAAACAAATGCCAAGGAAGGAATTTGTTGAAGTAAGGGGGGATGCACTAAGGCATCCACTTGCAAAATTCTAGTTACTATTATTGTAAAGGGATGAATTAATTATAAGTTCTTCACACTAGGAGTTCCCTTATAGGTTATGAAAATGATAATTTTAACGCAATAATAAAGTAAATATCCTCACTTGTGGTTGAAATCCCACTAAAGAACAAGAGGAAGATTATTGAGGTGATAATGGAAACCTTCCTCATTGTTGCCATATAGTTTGGCCCTTGCATGGTGAGTCTCCTCACAAGGTGTTCTAGATTTTGTAGGATAAGAAATATATTTTACTATCTCCAAGTCTTCTAAACTCAAAGATGAAGAAATTCCGAGTCTACTTAATTTCCCTATTGCCATTAGATCTAGTGTTCACTTGATTCTCTATTGGATCTCATCTTAATTGCTATCCTTTAAAGGTAAAAAATGCTCATCCATGTTTTGGGATGTGGGGATATCCCTCAAAGTTAAGGAACATCACGAAAGGAAGGTGAAGTCTTTGACCCAAGTCTCTGATCTAGGAAAATGAGAATTACATGAAAATATAAGATTATAAAAATATAAAAAATATTAGAGCTCTAAACTTTTATTATGCATGCAACATAATCGTTCACAAATATGAAACTCTAAAATATTCCTCCTTGATGTACACTTGGTGTGCTATTGTTAGTGAAAATTGAATTTAATGAGCATTCAAGTGTTCTAAATAAGTTTTCATTAGGGTTCAAGATGCTCTCACGAGTTGTTCATTCATTTAGGAGTTAAAAAAATGTAAAGCTTTGTTCATTATTGTTATCATTATTTATTTTTTAGCTACTACAAGTGACCTGAAATTGGATTAGGTGATTTCTTCCTCTTTTCCAAATTCAAATAAAACAAAAATTGAAGACCGTGTTGATGCTTTGCAAGCATAACAATGGGTCTTGAAACAAGTTTTATAATGACTCTTAAAATCATGAATCAATATGAATATGTTACTTAACATAATGAACATAACACACATAATCCATGAAGGCATAAAGAAGAGCAAGACAAACATTTGTTGACAGAGTTCACCCCTCTTGGGCTACATCTTCGGGCTTGTCAACATGACTAGACCACTCATATATTCAGTATCAATGAAGTACATAAACATTTGTTGCAGGTAAATATGTGGCTATTACCCCTACAAGGTAATGTTCTCCTACAAAGAACTCTCACAATAACAACAACTCAAAACATCTCCTACAAAGATGACATACTTCAACTGAAAGCATCTACGGTCTATTATAAATCCTCTTAATGGTTGACATTCAAAAGAAGATTCCTGTGCATATTTTGAACAACTCTGAATTAGTTCCAGGACCTTCCATAAGTACTTTACATCCTCAGATTTGATAAATAAAGAACCTATCTGCTATGAGCACTTCTACATTTGATGGATTAATACCTTTTTGGCCTGATCTAAGTGCACTATTCAAGCAAAATTGATTAGGAGTTTCAAACCTTCCTTTTGTTGAAATATGGCAACAAGAATATTCCAATTCAACTTTTCCTTGAATTAAATTGTGAATTAAAATCGAATAGTCTTAACAGCTACCTGGAAATAATTAATTAATTTATTTTAAATTAATTAGTTGGAGAAATTCAAGTTAGAAGTCTTTTTGAAGTCATGCAAGAGTTATCCCTTAAATTAAGGAGATAAGATTGAGTTATATTTTAGGTGTAATTAGTTAACTCAATTTACTGAGTTAAGTCTAGCTAAATTAGTTCCAAACTGTTTGAGGAACTAATAGTGAGTTAAAAGTCAGTTGATGCATGAATGCACTCAACTAGTGCTACTCCAGTTAACTGAAGATTCCCTCATCAGAAACTCATGCATGTCTATTATGAGAATGGCCCAGTTGAGATTAATGTTCAAGGACAATGTACTATTAGTTGCATGTGTTTTTTCTCATGCATGCAGTCAAGGATTCATCCTTGAGGATTGTGTAGTTTTGAAGGATTGGTTTTCCACTTGGTAAGAGACTAATCATCCACAAGGAACAACACAAGGAAATAGGAGTTTCGAGGTGGAGAGGAAGGCTGGAGAGAAGCCAAGATTGTCTGTGAGCATCTGTGAGGATTGTACTAAGAGCTCGCTAGTTGTGCAAGCTAAGGCTTTGTATAATTACTATGTATTTCCACCATGTATGATAATACAATAGTGTGGGGTTTTTAGCTGAGGCTTTCCCTAAAGTACTTTCATGCCATTGATTCTTCTTCTTCTGGTTATATTGTTCAACTCAATCTTTAAGCTTTCGAAAATTGATAGTAGAAGTAGGTTATAGTATTCTTCTTTGATTTATATTGCATTATCGAGTTAACCTATCATAGATTTTCTACATGGTATTAGAGCTGTGAACAATATACTGAGAAGAGAATTCGAAGTTTGAAGTTCAGGGTTGCAGGTGAAAATCGAATTCATATCATACTTCAAGGTTGGCCAATGGTGTTCTATGGCTTGAGACTCGAGTATTCCTTGGAAGGTAGCTCGAATTACATAGCATGGAAATATATAATTGAGGTTGTATTAGAAGACAATGGCTTGAAGGAATTCATTGATCAAGAAATCCCAAATCCAGATTCAACTAATGCACAAGAGTTGGTTGAGTGGAAGAAGTGTGTGGCGAAGGTGATACAAATCATCCTTGAGGGAGTTCGAGACCATACTGTCTCGAGTCTCCATGGGTAGGATACTCCATTTTCAATGTGGAAGACATTGAAGGACCTCTACCAGAACAGTAGTGACTAGAGGAAATTGGTGCTCAAGGATAAGCTTCAAAGAATCAAGATGGAGAAGGGTGATACTATTTCCACATATATGAAAAATATCACCACCTGTAGAGATGAGCTTGGCAGTGGGGGAATAACTATTGTTGATGATGATATGGTGAGCCTCACTCTCCTTGGCCTTCCAAAGAGTTGGAATAGCTACCAGGACTCTGTGAATGGAAGGGATAAACTGCCGGATTGGGAATGACTGTGATCGGAACTTATGGAGGAGGAGATCAAGAGGAGCATACAAGATGGTTCTTCATCCAAGAATGATGATGAAGAAAATTTGGCCTTAGCAAGAAAGGCAAGGAAAGGGAAGGGGAAGGCTTCCCATTTCAAATTGAATTCTTCTCATGGAGGGAAGAAGGGTGACATGTCTAAGTAAGATGCTTTAATTGTCACAAGATGGGACATTATGCAACTAATTTACCATTGAAGAAGTCTAAGAAGGGATCCTTGTAAGGATCAGAAGGTGAGACATTAGCCTCTTAGTTCAAAATGGAATTTTCCCTCGTCGCATGCATGGTGTCATTGATGATGGGTTGTGACTGGTATCTTGACAGGGGAGCCTCATTCCACATGATTGGTGATAAAAATTTATTTAGTGCCTTGGAGGAGAAAGACCTCAAGATGCACATAGATATGGGTGACGATGGAAGGTAAAGTGTTTCAGGAGTGGGCATAGTTGCTTTTCAGAGGGAGCATGAAGCTCCTCTCACCTTGACAGATGTGATGTATGTGCCTGGAATAAAGAAGAACTTGGTATCAGTCACGATGTTGGAGGAGAAAGGCTACGATGTTGTCTTCAGTAAAGGAAAGGCATTCCTAAGACACATAGCCATGGGTCAGACCAAGAGGATAAGGATTCAAGTGAAAAATCTCTATAAACTAGGGGTAGATGATAGTACAACATTGAGTACGAAAGCAGAATTGGTGCAAAGCCAAGACATTGGTGAGTTGTGGTACAGGTGGTTGGGCCATTTGCAACATGGGGCTTTGAAGATAATACAACAGATATCTAGAGGACTTCCCAAAGGTAAAATTGAGCAAGTTGACACATGCAAAGGTTGTACCTTGGAAAGTACACCAAGTCTTCCTTTCATGATCGAGACAGTGGAGCAGAGGCTATCTTAGAGCGAGTTCATACTGATTTGTGTGGATCATTCTCGACAGCATCCACAATGTAGCAAAGGTATTATGTGATTTTCATTGATGATTATTCTCATAAATGATGGATTTATTTCATGCAGAAGAAGGACCAAAATTTCACAAAGTTTTGTGAGTTCAAAGATTTGGTCGAGAAAGAGTCAGGGAAGAAAATCAAGGCCTTGAGAAGCGACAATGGTGGAGAATATGTCTCTCAAGAGTTTAAGGATTTCTGTGCAGCGGAAGGAATTAAATGAGAGTTGATGACACCTCATAACCCACAACAAAATGGGGTGGCCGAGAGGAAGAACAAAACTATTGTAGGGGTAGCACGGGTAATGCTGCATGACCAAGGCATACCACTTCACTTGTGGGCTGAGGCATGCAACACAAAGATCTATTTGCAGAATAGAAGCCTGCATCGCATACTTGGGATGAAGACACCAAAGGAAGTTTTCTCCGATAAGAGACCAGATGTGGGTCACTTCAGGATCTTTGGCTCATCGGTATATTTCCATGTGACAAAGGATGCATAGAAGAAGCTTGAGTCAACAACAGAGTTGGGGATATTTGTGGGGTACACTGATACACCTCACAACTATCAGGTGTCCTTGCCTACCAGTCGAAGGACAGTGGTTCGCAAAGATCTCAAGTTTGATGAGCAGAAGACCATGCGAGTTTCCCTTAGGAGGGAGCTCCAACTACAGGCTATGGAGGAACTGTTGGTTCCTAAGGAGGAGGAGCCTCAGACTGATGTGGAGTAGCTGCATGCAGAGGTTCCAGGAGTGGAGACATACATTCAAGCAGAGTCTTCCAGAGATGGATAGAAGCGCACAAGAGAAGCTAACAGATTGTTGGAGGATGTGAGAGAGAATGTGGGAGCACCATCTTCTCAGCATAGATAGAGGAGGTCACCTGAGAGGTACACTAGATACATGGCCCTTGCTGGGGAATGTGTTGAGACCGAGCCATCTTCATTTGAGGAAGTAGTGCAACAGTCGATTTGCGTTGATGCTATGGTGGAGTTTGACTCCATAGTTCGTAACTGTGTTTGGGACGTGATTCCAAGACCAAAGAACAATTCAGCTGTGAGTTTCCGTTGGCTTTACAAGGTAAAGCAAGATGCTGATGGTAGTGTGGGGAAGCATAAGGCAAGATTTGTTGCTTGTGGCTTTTCACAGGTCAAGAGGATCATGTTGCTGTAGTATATTTCGACAGAGGAGCAAAATGCTGACATTTTGACAAAGGCATTGTGAAAGTGTAAATTCAATTTCCATAGAGACAGGATCGGGGTGGAAGATAATCCCTTTCTTATTGAGAGGGAATGTTGAAATATGGCAACAAGAATATTCCAATTTAATTTGTCCTTGAATTAAATTGTGAATTAAAATTGAATTTAGTCTTAACAACTACTTGGAAATAATTAATTAATTTATTTTAAATTAATTAGTTGGAGAAATTCAAGTTAGAAGTTTTTTTGAAGTCATGCAAGAGTTATCCCTTAAATTAAGGAGATAATATTGAGTTATATTTGAGTTGTAATTAGTTAACTCAATTTACTGAGTTAAGTCCAGTTAAATTAGTTCCAAACTGTTTGAGGAACTAATAGTGAGTTAGCTGTCAGTTGATCCATGAATGCACTCAACTAGTGCTACTCTAGTTAACTGAAGATTCCCTCATCAGAAACTCATACATGTGTATTCTGAGAAAGACCAAGTTGAGATTAATGTTCAAGGACAATGTTCTATTAGTTGCATGTGTTTTCTCATGGAGAAAACTCATGCATGCAGTCAAGGATTCATCCTTGAGGATTACGCAATTTTGAAGGATTGGTTTTCCACTTAGTAAGAGACTAATCATCCACAAGGAATAGCGCAAGGAAATAGGAGCTTGGAGGGTAGAGAGGAAGGCTAGAGAGAAGCCAAGATTTCTTGTGAGCATCTGTGAGGATTGCACTGAGAGCTGGCTAGCTGTGAGAGCTAAGACTTTGCATAATTCCTATGTATTTCCACCATGTATGATAATACAATAGTGTGGGGTTTTTAGCTGAGGCTTTCTCCAAAGTATTTTCATCTGTATTGTGCCATTGATTCTTCTTCTTCTAGTTATATTGTTCAACTCGATATTTAAGCTTATGCAAATTGATAGTAGAAGTAGGTTATAGTATTCTGCTTTGATTTATATTGCATTATCGGGTTAACCTATCACGTATTTTCTACACCTTTGAGTCTTTCTCTTGAAATGGATAACATCTGAAGATGTGTTTAAGCCCTAATATGAATTTTGACAATCATCTATACAACAAACTTTTATTTAGTTCATGTAGTATTTGATTGACCCACATTGATATTGTTCAAATACCAACAAAATAATAAACGTTTCATGCAAACAAATTCAAGGAAGTTAGGTTTTACAGAAGTAGAAACATGGTAAATCACCAATGAAGTGTACCTATTGCAAGCTTGGATAAATTAACTCGTTAGAATTTTGTGGATAGTTAGGGCACAATACACATGACAACAATTTCAGAATCCACTTGTCTTTGACCTCCAAAACTAGGTTAATTAGATCAGTACCAATTTTCCCCTTTAAGGGCATTGTTCATGTAGTAATTTGAGGTATTATATGAAGATATGGAGCACTAGATATAGTATGATTTAAGTTTTGGGATCATACTCATCATCCCAAGATCCGAGGTTATATTGAAGCTTCTGCATTTGGATTAAAAGATGTATTCAAACCTCAAATGTATATACTATGGACTTGTTTATATCCTGAAGGCGACTTTGTTCATAAAGAGACAAATATTTAAGGAAGAATTATGGAGCATGTCATTATGCATGCTATAACAAGCTTGTAAAATTAACAAGGATTCCAAAGGAAGAATTTATACTAGGGTCACACCTTGATGAATCTTTACTATTAAAAGAATGGTGACATGTGGAAGAATGCAAGACATTATACATAAGTTGAGAACTAATATGTTGCTAGTATTATTGAGAATGTTTAAATACCCTATTATGGTTGGATAAAAAGACATTGTTGGGTAATGCCATTGAACATTTGGATTGAAAAATTGATTATGAACTAAAGTGATCATGATGTTGCATTATATTATAATTACCTCTTAATGTGACTTTGTGTGGCATTGAGGCAATGATATAAAAAATGTTTTGACAGTAACCTTGAATATAGTGAAACAATAACCATGTTAACTATAACACAATAAACTTGTTTATAGTTTCCTATATAACAGTTGATTACAATGATGACACACTCTGGGTGACAATAACCTTTGTTATACAATAAATTTCGTAGTGAGCTTTTGTATTGGTGTTTGTGACTATATCTCTTTGACAATGATGCTATAGGATTGCATAAACTTGTAGACACTAAGACAAAGAGCTTGCATATATAGGAATTATATATATTTGTATATTGGAGGAATTCATATGGAGACAATTATGATTATGATCTTTTTGACAATAACATTGATCTGGTAGTACAACAATGAATTGATAGTAACCTTGAATTACTGCTACAAGTGTAGTTAGATATATTGCTACAACTAAGACAGTATATTGGTGCATTAATGGATTAGCATTTGAGACACTAAAGTACATTATTGGAGGTGGTTAATTTGAGAATGACTAATGTATGAAAATGAATCTTTGATGCATGGTAACATTTCTATGACAATGACCTTGAAGGAAGTATTGATGTATGACATGGTAGTGTGAAAATGAATTGGAATTATAACCTTGACAACCTTGATAACAATGATGGCAGTGATGAAAACCTTTGATGTGTGTTAGTGACCTTGATATTGACCCTAATATAAGACAACAATGCCTGCAATTGTTTTCACTAATTATGAGAAGTTGATGACTAGAATTTGTATGGATGAAGCCTATTGTGTTTGGGAATTTCGAATAACTAGGGTTTGATAATGGAAAATTGGAGCATTGGAGAATAGTGGACAGTGGAAGCAGTGGCATCAACAACAAAATAGACAATAGTGAGTGGGAAATAGAAATAGTGGCAACATTTTGAGTAGTAACAACAACAATTTTAGTGAAAATGGACATTGTTAGCAGTAACAACAATGGTTGACATGGTGATAGCAATGGACAATCGTGGCAGTTAAGTACAACAACAAATACTGCAACTTGATTTTAGTTGGGTCGTTATCCCTAGTATGGTAGCCCAAACCCTTAAGGGAGAATTTTCTTCCTTCTATCCTTGCTAGTAAAACCCCTTAGGGAGGCTTGTACTTCCTTCCAGTTCAATTGGTAAATTTGTATGTACATCATACATAACACAACATTTGGTTTAGAAGAAAATTTTGTGTAATATTCATTGATGTGATGATGATTCATATGTTTGCTTTAATTCTCTAAATGTCTAAGTAACAAACAAACCAATTGTGTAAAAGAAGGTAAATACTGATTCAACCCCCTCTCAGTATTTCCAACAATTGGTATCATAGTAGGTCCTTCTTGGAAGATGAATCACTTGAAGGCAGATCCATAACCTTCAAAGTTGATTGGTGGAAAAACAATTGAAGATAAGATGGTTTTTGATCCTAAAGTAGATGTTAAATCCCTCGAGGATTTTTTTTCAATTGCAATGGAGCAAGGATTTGATCGAGGGAAATTATAGTGGTGGTTGTGTAGAAAATGAAAGATTGAAGATGAAGAAGGATAAATACTATGATAATTGGAGATAGTTCGTATCTGAAATCACCTAGCTTCAAGATCAAATTAATAAACAACAAACACTAGAAAAGGATCATGATCTTGATGAAGCAGAGAAGGAAGTGGATGACCTTAAAATCATGTTAGAAGAGGTGAACAAATAGGGAAAATACCTTGACAAACCAACTCAAGGAAAAGGAAAAGTCAAATAAGTGGAATAAGCAAGGTAAAGAACTTGTTAAGAAAATCACTACTTTGAAAATGGAACTTAAAGAAGCAAAAATGACTGAGGAAGTATTAAGAATTAAAATGAAGTATAAGGAAGATGATTTCATAAAACATGAATAGGAAATTCTCACCTTGAGAGAAAAAGTGGACAAGCAAAGTTAGAAATTGAGGAGCTCATAGGTCTTGGTTGCAAGGGTTATTTCCAGTGAATTACACAATATTTCCCATAGTGGTAGACTTGGTCGACGATATACAATAATTGATTTGATCTATTGCGACTTTATTGCATTCATGGGGAAAGGAAAACACAAAAAACAACGAAGACATGACATCGCACATGGCATAAAACCAACTACGACGAAGGAGTAGACTATAATATAAGGGAGAATAAAAAATGTTTACATCAACATAGGAATTCTTACTGCCTAGCTTGATGACAGAATTTGGAAGAACCCCATGAGGTACAAAATGGTGTCTGTGAAAGGCTTGTAAAGTGGTATTAGACTTCGTGAGTGCTAGAGACCTAAGAGACTTGGAGTGTGATGTTGACCTGAAACAAGTAGAAGATCCAGAAGGAAACTTGGTGGGAGAGGATATGATGAGGAGAATCAACATCAAAATTAATTAAACTAGAATACAAGGGATCCAACCCTCAAATAACAGTTAACAAGGCTTTGCGTTGCTAAGGGAAGCTCTGTAAAACCTCAAGGGAAGATATGGAACATGGTGCTTGGGAAAGATCCTCAACAATAAAATAATGTTGGCCAGTCTGTGCATTAGGGTTGTCTGTTGATTTTAAGAATACACCCTTAGGTGGGCAAGATACTAGTTCTACATCATTATCTAAAATGAAAGGTCCAAGAGAAGTAGTAGGGGTGGTCTAGTTCTTAGAAGCATAACTTGACTTAAGAAGGTCATAGGATTTTTCTCACATAGTCACATTAACCTCTTCTTGACACATAAGAATCAACACATTAGTTCCAGTAGGATAAAGTTGTGCCCCCCCATTTCCCTCTTATGGAGGTTGAGGAGCCCGTGAAACCATTTTTTTTGTGGTTGGGCGGGGAATGGATTAATCAATACAACTGGTTGCTGGGTAGCTGTCGATGGTGCAAGAAGACAATTGAATTCATCCATACGTGGGAAGTCATGAGTTAAATGATCACCGTGAAAAATATTGCGAGGGAACTTGATATTACAACGTTTTTCACTCATGCCCCCACCTTGAGTAGGTTGATTTTGTTGATTCCCCTGAGCAAGTTTGTTCTTCTGCTTATTCTTTTTGTTCTTTTTCCTATCAGGTTACTGAGTATTCTTAGTTGATGTGGACCACACTACAAGATTCTCGGTAGATTGCTCAGAAGAAGTAGGTGCATGTTGAGAACTAGCGGCACTTGTTGCGGCTTGGGAATTGACCATAATTTTCCTGAGATAAGCAACTAATTGGCTTATGATATTAGAGGAAAGAGAACCAATCACTCCATCGGATGTGGTCCTGGTTTGGGTTGTTGTGGGCTTGCTGAAGGGTGAGGAGTATTAGGAAGAATATTGTATAATGTGCTTGCTTAAGACTAAATCAAATTGAGATGTTGAGCACTTAAAATGGCCTGCCCTTTTATAGCTTCCTTAATCATAATGACATTTTGGGAGATTTGAAGGCAAAGGGATTGATTGAACTAGTTTCTAAGAACATTGTGAGGGAGCCTAGTTCGTACTAACCTCTTGTGTCTTCGCCACTCATGTATATAATAAAAAATAGGGGTGGCATTATCTTGTTTAAAGTTTAACAAAATCCCTGTCCTGATATCCTGCCTCGTAAGTAACTGAAAATGATTCCCAAAAGTTCTAGCCAAGGAAGCAAAGTCTCTATAGGATGCATGACTAAGTTCAATGCACCATTTGATGGTTGAGTTAAATGTACCATTAGCCTTGGGGTATTCTCCAGGAGGATCGAGTGTGTTTGCCTCAAATCCACCTCGAGTACAAAGAGGATGAACCCCTCCACGTCACCCTATGTAAAATATCATAAAGAAAGTCCACTATGGTTACCACCAACAATATGACGTCCTAGGGGGAAAGTCATTAGCCAAATGCACATGCAAGGGCAGGAAAAAAGTTGTTGGACAGTGGGCATTTCCTAGATGGCTAGTGGTAGTGAGTGTGTTGGAACTGATGTCAATAGCCATGGGAGAGACATGTTGGATAGTTGGCAAGTGTGTTGGAATTGATGTCAACCAGATTATCATTGAGCTTGGTAGAAACAAATGTTGGATTTGATGTCCACTAGCCTAGTTGTGATGATAACTGGGCTAGCATTGATGTGCTTGATGTGCCAAGATTAGGGGGAGTCCCATGGTTGCTGTAGTATCTTGTAGAGAATCAACATAGTAGAAGGATTATCAAAGAAGCCATAGAAATATGACTATGATGGTTGGGAGTCCAAAGATTTGGCACCATTTCTAGAGAAGCAAATTATCTCAAATTCAGGTGAAACCCAATTGGATGGAAAGAGTTGGGAAAAATATTTCCAGTGGTATGCAAAAGTCTGCAAATGACCTCCTTGTTTGAGAGATATTGCCAATAAAAGTTGAGGTGCCCCAAAGTTAGATGGCAGAGTTAAATGTGGCCTTGGGTCAAAGTGGTGACCAAGTTCGGTAGTCAGACAGAGTTGACAAAGCCCTTTCAAAAGAGCCACAAAAGGGAAGCCAGGTGGACTGGCATGGACAACAAAGAAACAAGAAGTAGTTTAATTGGCTTAGGTGGAGCCCACCGGGTGGAGTTACCTTGATAGTTGTACCCCAATAGTTTGTAAAGGGTGCACAAGTTAAAGAAAAGAGATGTAATTGAGTGAGCTAACAAGGAGCGCCAGTAGAGCAGCGAAATCCTTTTTGATTGTCTTAGGTGGAGACCACCCGAAAGAGTTACCCCAGTGGATGTACCCTAACAATTTACAAAGGAGAACAAAATGGAGGCACCAGGAGATAAGTGTCGGGCCACGCGGTGAAATTCTGACATCCCTATAAATGGAAGTCTTACTAGACCTTGAGGCATCGGGAGGTGGTTTCACATACTGCCAATCACATAGATCAATAATGGAGAACCACTTTGGGACCACTCCCCCTAATACCACAAACCACATTGGAGTGGTGTCGAGGTTGGTTTCTTGAACCTAGTGGGTTTTTTATTAACAAAGGAAATTGCTCGCAAAACTAAGGTTTCAAGGACCCTTTCTCTCTACTCCAGTAGGATAGGTGGCAACATACAACTGGCCGACGTGATGCAAGTGATGACATCAACATTGGCCAATCAATGGTGTAGATGTGACAATCATATTTGGCATTTTCAGGTACCCAAAGGGCCCATATTTGAGTGACACATGCCACCTACCACATATTGACACATATCATAGATTATGTCAAAATGACATCATCCCATTGGTTGGAGCCGGGCGATGTTTTTAGGTGTAGAAAGTGGAAGTGCCAAGCAGTGGGAGCTGGGAAATGTCTACGTTGATAGCTAGGAAGTCAAAAACCAATGAGAAGCAAGTGAGACAACTTAGACTGTAAAGGGAAGCCCAAAAGTTTGATAAGGCAACGCAAATGGAATGTGTCAGGTAGTAAGCACCGGGAGACGTCGGTTAGACAACTCATCCCGACGAGGCCTTTGATTGACTAGTGAAAGCGCGGGGTGGACTCCATGGGACAACTAAGCCTACCAAGAGGAGCCCAGAGGATTTTAAAGAGAAGTCATGTAAAAGCGTCGGGTCTTGCAAGCTCTGGCCTTAACGCCAAGCCTTGGTCATTTCACATAGAAATGAGACCAATGGCGTGGAGCTGTTAACAAATGGAATTCAACCCATGAAGGGTGTAGAGAGACTTAGTACCTATAGGCTTAGTCAATGGTCATAGAAAACGTTCCCATGGTGGAAAAACAAGTAAAGGTGCCAGAAAAAGGAGCTAAAGGATGAAATTGATAGAATTGGTAGCATTTGCAGTTATAATAAAAAAGGGTCGTAGAGTTATATTTGGCAGCACTGTTAATGGAAAGCCTTTTGGCTTTGGATGAACGGGTTGACAACTACTTTGACATGGTTCTACCATATTTGGAAGTTGTTCCATAATTGGCTATGGCCATTATTGGGTCAAATAGGCATGGATGAGTTAGAAGCTGAAATTGTTGTTTGAGTCAATAACAAATGTCGAGAAATCTAACTCAAGACAGTGAAGGACAATGATATATAGTAGATTGGTGAGAAACAGAGTTAGCCATCCATGAGTTCCCCTCACATGAGGAAGAATTAAATTAGAAGCATAATTTGAATGGAGAGCCATGCTGTGTTTGCATGAAGAGTTTAATGGAAGAAATCCTTGAGTCTGCAGTTTGACTGAGATTTAATTCTCAGTATGGAAGAACACTCAGGTGCCTATGTCGTGTCTGAGAACATAAGTGACAATAGTATGGGAAGCCATGCCTTGAGTATACTTGGGAAGTATGGAGGACAAAAGAGACAACATCGACCAATGTACAACAGAGGAACAAAACTCAAGATTACAATTGAGAAATTGGGGGAATGCAACATTGTTGAGTGAGCTATGTGGAGAGTTCTGTGTGTGCGTTCTTGATGAGGCCAAGTGTACCTATGTTGTAGTGAAGATACTGATAGTTCTTATGTAGATGGGACATGCCCAAAGTTCATCTATGCTATTGTGAGAGGCCAAGAGAGTTTATGGAGTATAAGAGGGTCGAGAGAAGAGTGTATGCTGTAGAGTGAGCAAAGAAGAAAGAGTGTTGCATGGGATGTTTAGAGGAAAGGCCGCAGAGGAGAAAAAATATGATATTAGGAAAAGTGGCTGCCATCTACAATGAACATGAGTTACTTATTGAGTTTGGGTTGGAGGTTGCATACAGGAAGTTGGTGCTTCCATCTCTAGTGGGTGTCTGAGGAAGGATTGGGGGTTGGTGCCTCCTGCAAATTCGTGATTGAATAAATACAAGGAGTTGCAAGATGGTGTTTGCAACAAATATATGAAGTTGGTGCTTCACATGTTGCTTCTGGTAAGATGTTCAAGTGTCTATAGAAGAAGGGAGTTGGTGCTTCCTACTAGTGGGTACTAGTAAACAATAAAAGGGAGTTGGTGCTTCTTATAAGTGGTGGCTCACAAAAAAATTGATGTAATAGAGTAGGTGCTCATATTTACATCAATAAGAAAACAAGCTTTGGTGTTTTTGTCTCCTGAAAGGTTTTCCACATTAAAATTCTGTGTCTCATATGTTTGCTTCTTGTGTTGATTCATATGGGTGCTATTATTACTTGTTAATGGTTTTTCTCATAGTGAATGCCAAGTTTGAATGTTGAATATAAATTGGAATAAAAGGTTAAAATTAGCCTTAATATTGATTCACCTTCTCTCTTAGTATTAACATTGTTTCAATTTTTTTTTATCAAAGCCTGGTTAATTCAGTAACATCTTACCACTAGAAGGTAGATCAAAGTGAAACTGTTATCCTAACATAACTTTGGAGTATAAGGTTCAACGATTTTAAATTTTTGTTCAAAATATTTAGGCGTGACAATAAATTTTTGTTCAAAATATTTAGGCGTGACAGTTGGATTGTCAACACTAATTTGAAAATTTTGAATAAAGGTGCTGATAGTTAGATTATCAATATAAATTCAAAAAACAACAAAATGAATGCGATGACGGTTGGATTGTCAGCACATATTTGAAATTTAATTTTTGAATGTCAAGATCAAAGCACTGAAAGCTCACACGTCCACAAAGGAGCGGGTAACAAATCAAATGAACAGTGGCTAAACAAATGGTGACATGCTATTTCATGATTTCACATTGGAATATTTCCGCCGCCGCAGGGTAATCATCATGGTAAACTAGTGGTGTAATTGATCATTTTTATGTATGATTGATTTACCATCACATTTAATCTCAAGTGTTTTTGGATGGTAGAAGTAATTACATTATGCAGATTTAAGAGCCAAGAAGGGTTAATCCACTATATTGTGTTATCCATTAAGGTGAATAGTCCTTTATCCCACATTTTGTGATCAAATCCCACTCTTGTTTTTGTTGCCTATGTTTAGGGATGGTGGAATTTATGGGAAACACGACAAATTACGTGGGGGAGCCCAAGGGACCTGAACTCCTCGAAGTATATTGAAATATTCAAGAGAATATTCAGGAGGCTGGTTAGGACAAATTCTTTTTTAGGTGTACTGGTTACCATGATGGTGTCATTTGAGCTTTTGCTGAAGGGTTTGATGGTTGGGGGGTAATTTTTGGAGGTATTTCCTTCCCTGTCACAGAGGAAGTGGTTGCAGAGGCTGCATGCCTCTATGTTGATGGAGAACACTAGTTTAAAAACCACATTTTAGCTGGAATTGACATTCGTTTATTCTTAAAGGACGAATATAAGGACACACCATGGCGTTTGGAGGTACAAATATCTTGGTTGAAGGATGAATGACACCTTCTCTTGAGGATCACTTAATCTTATTTACCTTGTGAAGGGCACTTCAACAAACTTAATCGATATCATTTTTGTTTTCTTGCTCACATTGCTAGACAGATAAGGATGAATGTTCCTTTGTTTTTAATGGTGAGTCTCAAATAGATGTCAGCATGTTTTAGGGCCAAATGCATCATCCCACTGCATTTATCACAAGATCTTAATCAAATTATTAATTGAAAACCATTTAAGGAATATTGACAGAACACGGGAGCAATTTATTTCCTCGTGGGGGGGGGGGGGGGGGGGGGGTGGGGGGGGGGGTTTGAGAGTCTGTTTCACAAAAACCTAAATCTATTAGCAAAATGAAAAGGAGCAAGAAAATTGTTGAATTTCCCTAGACCTTAGAGCAGGGGACTCATCTGTCCAAACTAGAATCCAAAGTAGAAGTATGATAAATATACCTCCTCCCCCTCTAGTTTGTGAAATGGAAAAGGTTTATACGAGAAGAAGTGGAAGACTTCAGGAAAATAAGAACTTGTCTTCTCCCCATATGTTATCCCCTAAACAAGATGAAACCACTAAACCAATAGAGGAAACAAAGGCTGGAGTTTCTGAACCTGAGACATAGAAAACATAAGCTAGTAGGGAGCCTACTTTAGTTGAGATTGATGTGGGAAGACGACTGCATACAAGACGACTGAACAAACATAGACTAAAATTCAAGCTTAAACAAAACCCTTGCCTAGAAAAGAAAGTAATTGAGGTATATGATACACCTCAAATATATCTGATCATAAACAAATAAAAGATTGCAAGTTATAGGAATCCTAAGGGTAAAAGCAAGAAGCTTGCCATAGAGGCCAAGAAATCTGGAAAAAGAAGACAAAGTGAAGTTGATATTTTGTTAAAGGCAATTAACAGACTCAACTAAACATCTGTAGGGAAGAGTTTTGTTTTTCCCACTGTTTTTGGGGCGAATTTTGATAAAGCGATGACAGTTAAATTATCAATGTTTTTTCTGCTTCATTTTGGATGAGCCCTGATAGTTAGATTGTTAGCACAAAATTGCACCTATTTTGAGATAACGCTGACAATTAATCCATCAATGACCCCAGTTTTTATCTCGATTTGGGGTATGCCAATTAGTCTGTCAGTGCTTGGGAGAAGACTGTTTTTGGAAGCGACAAGGATCAGTTTAGAGCGAATACAACCCTGGATGAAGGATTTACGTACCTGATTCCTTTTTTTGTGGATCAAGACCAAATTTCAAGGAAGAGATTACCATAATAGGCATGATGATGAAGTAGGGATTTCATAAAATCTGAGCAGGATATCAGTCATCAGTTTTGATCCTTGGCTTCAGCTAGCTTTTTAGCAATAAAATATTTCTTAGATACAAAATATTATCTCTTTGTTTTATGATTTAACAATATAATGTATTTAGTTTTAATTAGAGATATACTTAGCTATTCTTGGAATCTGTAATAAAGGTTTTCTTTTTCTGAAAACATGTTTATGGTCTTGTAAATATTCTATAAAGCTAGTAATGAAAGAAATACCTAGGGTTGGGAATCTTTTGAAGAAGAAAGATTATGTTTAGCTTTGATATTAATATAATTCATTATAAAAAAGTTTACATGTGAAAATTTTCTAAGATTCATGGATGGTTGTTTTTTTGTTAGTGTTTCTATTGTGTATCTTTCTCATAAGTCAAAACTTTAATCAACAAGTCTTCAATATTTGGAAAAAGCGATTGGATTCAAATTCTTTTTGAAAGCTCAGATTTAATTTTCCAAATTACTTATGTGATGTTCAACATAAATATCATTAGAAAAATTATTCTTTCTCTGTTTTTGATATTTATTTTCTACTTTCTCCTATACCTAACTGATGATTTTTCTAAAAACCATAAGCTATATTGCCTTTGTTAAATTGTTCATATAACCCATAGCTAGCATATTTTATATCAAAGACTCCATGCTCAATGGTCCTTGTTCTGTTCTTTCCAAACCAATTTCATCCTACAAGTTAAATTTGGCCAATGAGCTTAGCAAGCAACTATTGAGGTGACACTGGGTAGTTGAAGTTTAAGGAGAAATCCCTTTCCAGATTGAAGGGCCAATTTCAATCCAAAGTTGTTATAGGTTGTTGAATAATGTAACTAGGTTCAGTATTCATATTTATATTTGAGTCAAATAATGAAAATTATATTTTTATTATGACTTATTAAAACATGGGTTTCATGCTTGGGTCATCATGTTTTAGGTCAAAGTCCCCATTGAGGACTTCTAGGATTTATTCTGTCATTAGAGTCATTTTCCATTTAAAGAGACCCTTCTTGGGATTTTGAATCATGTAAAAAGGTTTATTATTGAGTCAAATTAGGTATTTGTCACCTCCACACCAAGTCGGCCTCAAGAAGATTAAGTTGACCTTAATTTGGGCAATTCAACCTCACCTAAAGCCTATATATATAAGAAGTTTGATTTCATTTGGAGACATCATCTCAAGAATTTTGATCTACATCAAATAGGTGCAAAAAAGTGCGAAGTTCAAGGTGAAGAAGGGCGAAATACAAGTCAAATGTTTTGGAATTTCTCTCTCTCTCTCTCTCTCTCTCTCTCTTATGCGAAGTTACTAGGCTAGTTTCTAGATCGAAGTTTAATTTCTAGAAGGGTCGAAGTTCTGAAAGTGCTAGGTCAAATTTTTTGCTATTGGAAGGTCAAAAATATGGATTTGGTGGGTCGAAGTGCTATTGATGCAAGGTTGAATATCTAGGTCGAAGTTTTTGGAAGGAGAGGCTAACTTGGTGGTTGGAGGAGGTTTGTGTTTAGGTCAAAGAGTCTTGCATTATCTTATCTTAACTATTGAAGGAGGAAGTTTGACTGAGTTTTCGCTTAGATAGGGGTTTTTCCATGGAAGAGTGCCTACATCTTGTGTCTCTTGTTCTTGTGATCTTCATACACATATAATTTGTAATTGCTTGATGAAAGGTAATATAAAAAAGAGATAAAAGAAGCCAATATAATTCACAAGTAGTTATCAAGAAAGAGAAATCTAACCCTAATTCTACTAGCCTTGATTTCTCAACATGGTTTCAGAGCTAAGGTCAGGGAATATTGGAGATCACTCTATTGGCTTGAAAGAAAGGAATAATCCCTCTATAAAAAGATACTTGAAAATGGGGCTCAACATGTTAGGTCCCTATAATACTAGTGTATTCCCTTATTATTATTGTCATTGTAGCCCCTCATTATTATTGTTGTTCCCTTACATTATTATTGTTATGTCGGCTATGATTATATTGTGACCCCTTAGACTCCTATCTATAGAAAGGAGGTCTTGTCATTTGTATCATCCAAGAATTGTTCATTTGTGTAATGTAAAGGAGGTTTCCCCCTCGAATATGCTACTTTTGAAGTCGTTGATCTATCTCTTTCTTCTATTTTCTGAGTTGGTTGCATAACAATTGGTATCATAGGCTTGGATTTTAGGGTTTCACTGCTTCAAACATGTCATCGGGGCATTTTCAATATAGCGTTTTTTCTACGAAGCTCGAGAATCTAAGATGGATGGTTTAAAGAAATGTGTGGAAGCTAAGATGAATGGAATGGAAGCTAAGATGGATGGCATGGAAGCTAAGATGGATGGTTTAGAAGTAAACATTGAAGATTTGAAGAAAGACATGGAAGGTTTGAAAGGAGGTTTAGCAAAGTTGTTACAAGAAATGCTTCCTAATGTTGAAAAGGTAGTAGAGGAAACTCACGATGAGAGAAAAATAAATGTTAGTCATGATTTCATATAATCTAACGTTGGCTTGAACACCCACCATCTTCCAAAGATCGATATGAGGAATTTTGATGACAAGGATCTCGTAAGATGGATACTACAGATGGAGCAATATTTTGATCTCCATAATGTGAAAAACACACAAGAGGTATGCATTGCGACTTTATATTTGGAACCCAATCAGTTTGTATGGTATCAATGGATTTTCTCTAGTAAACACATTGTCACTTGGGCAATTTTGACGGAAGAAATGATAGCACTTTATGAGGATACAAAAAGAAACACTTTTTTTAGCCAATTGTTAAATCTCAAACAAAAGGGTCCAATGGTGGAGCACAATGAGGAATTCCAAAAATTGAATATAAGGGTAAAAGATATTGCAGAGGAGCATAATATTGATGTGTTCATTGAGACTTTAAAGGATAACATCCAACATGAAGTTCACCTTTGGGAACCTGATTCATTTGAGAAGGCATTCAGATTGGCAAGAAAAATTGAAAGCAAAATTATGGCAACAAGGAACCCTAATAATCACAACTATAAAGATGGAAGTGTTGTTGCCCCTAGCCTTCCACAACCTACAAGGTTGACACCACAACAATTGGAAGAAAAAAGAGCAAAAGGGATTTGTTA
>APFE031235051.1:59646-75712 GCA_000404065.3 Pinus taeda | reverse complement strand
TGAATTTTTGGTCATGCCTTTTGGCCTTACCAATGCACCTTCTACATTTCAAGTTTGATGAATTCCATTTTCAAACCATTCCTTAGAAAATTTGTGTTAGTATTTTTTGATGATATACTAATCTACAGCAAGTCTTGGAAGGATCATGTTGAACATGTTGACAGGGTGCTACAACTATTAAAGGAGAAACAATTATATGCAAAAAGATCCAAATGTTTCTTTGGAGTACAAGAGGTGGAATATTCTGGGTCATATTGTATCTCAAGAAGGAGTTAAGGTAGACCCTAGCAAAATTAAAGCCATTAAGGAATGGCAAATTCCCACATCCATAAAGCATCTACGAGGATTTTTCGGTTTGATAGGGTATTATCACAAGTTTGTTAAGAATTATGGGAAAATAGCAACACCTCTAACAACATTATTGAAGAAAGATGCATTTTCATGGACTCCAGAAGCAACAAAGGCCTTTGAACATCTTGAAGAGGCAATGTACCAAGCACCAGTCTTAGCTACATCGGACTTCACAAAAATCTGTATTGTGGAATGTGATGCTTCAGGAAATGGAATTGGTGCTGTTTTAATGCAAGATGAAAGATCCATTGTTTTTGAAAGTCGTCCAATCAAGGGAAAGTTTTTACACAAAGCTATTTATGAGAAGGAAATGTTGGCAATACTACATGCACTTAAGAAATGACGACCCTACCTAATGGAAAGACACTTCAAAGTAAAACAGATCATGATAGCCTTAAATACTTTTTAGAACAAAGATTATCATCTGAAGAGCAAGAAAAGTGGGTCACAAAGATGTTGGATTATGACTTTGAAATCATCTACGAAAAATGGAAGCAAAAGTGGTGGCAGATGCACTCTCAAGAAAGGATGAGGATGTGGAAGCATTGTTGTGTGCCATTTCTATTATCCAACCAGATTGGATAAATGAAGCAAGGGAGGAATGGAAGAATGATGAAGAAGTGTGGGCACTTATTCGAAAGTTACAACAAGATTCCAGTACATCTGATACATTTAGCTGGCAAAATGATTCATTATAAAATTATGGCATTAGAAAATTTCAGCTTTCTATTCACCATATTTAAAAAAAAAAAAATTATAACTATAATAATAATATTTTATAACTATATAAGTTAAAATTTAAGACATTGTTTTTTCTAACTTTTATTAAAATTATTTAAAAAAAAATCTAATTTTAATTACTAATTTATATAAAAATAAATATTTTAAAATTTTGCAAAACGTTAAATCCGTTTTTATATTCAACTAATAAAATATTACAACTTCAACAAAAATAAAATAATAACTAATAAAATATTACAACTTCAACGAAAATGATATCACCAAATTGGATTCTAAACCAAAATTGAAAATTTCTCGTAAAATTATATAAAATTTTCAAACAAACTGTTGACAATATTTTATTCACGATTAAAATTTTAATATAATTATAATTTAAGTTGGGGGTGAAACGATACGTTGAATTATGGTTTAATCACCATTACAATTTTAATATGAAATTTTTAATAATTATAATTTAAGTTTCGTGAGGTGAAATGATATGCTTAATTATGGTATAGGTTCCGTGTGGCAAAATGATACGTTTGGTTATGATTTTTGCTTAATTTTGATGATCTCACAGCGTAAAAAATTCCATAAAATTTTCAAATTGATAAGAACTTTTTATGCTATTAAATTTCAATCATAAAGAAATTTGAACAATCATATAGAAATTTGCTCGGACTCTCGTCTAAGAGAAATCCATTGCAACAATTAAAAATTATAAAGATCTTCTTCATCGTATTCGATTTTTTGGTTTTTTTCTCCAATTATTTTTATTTAAAATCTAAATGGGATAGTGGAGAAATTATTATTTTAAGTTGTCAATGGTCTGTGATACTGAATTTATTTCTCCGGAACATTTTCAATTACTTTGGTCTAAAATTTAGTTAAAAATGGAAGAAAATTTTTTATATTGGTAAATTTTAAATATTCTGATATTTGTTTTTATTAAATATATTTTTGTATTTAAAACTAAAATCTAAATAATTTTAATTATTTTTTGAATTTTTTTGGTAATAATTTAGTGTTTATAACCTGATTCTTTCTTTTATCTTTATGATGAATTATTAATGATGTAATTATTTAGAAAAAAATTCTCAACCATTCAAATTTAGGCCACAAAACCCTGAATTCGGAAATTTTACCCTTATCAAATAAAAACAAAAAACAAAACTTTTATCAAGATATTGACCGGGAAAATTCAAGCTTTGGTTTTTGATGGTAAAGGATTTATAAATGCAGCTCCGACTTAACTCTCCATACCGACCACACCAAGTATTTTCAATGCACACTTACTCCCGGAGAATAAGAGTAGCCGGTTCCTTCTTGATGACGTTTATTTTCCAATTTTCAAGAAACGTGGCTTTGAATTTTTTTTTTTTTTTTTTTTGGGTTTTCGTGGATGTACAGGATTTTGCATCGGCGAAAATACATTTTATTAGTCACTATTATATCCCAGTGAGCTTGAAAAGTTTGTACACACGTACCAATACCAAGCCAGAACTACCAAACAACTATTTTCTAAGACCTCTTACCAAATAAAAAATGATTTTTGGTCACTGATTTTTGCTATTTTTTTTTGTTAATAGGAAGGGCATCACTGTTTTTTGTCTCTTTCTGCTCGTACGGAGGTATCACTGATTTTTGTTTTGTTGGTATGAATGCATCATGATTTTTGCCTTGTCTTTGTTAATACGAAAGGTATAATCCATTTTTGTTTTGTTTTATTTTTATGCGTGTTAGTCTGAACGCATCACTGAAATTTGTACATAACATTCATAGTAGAAGTATCTATATGCTATAGGTTATAATGTCATTTTCTTTTTCTTAAAATTTTGTTTTTAAAAATATCTAAACATTTTTCCATTTGTAAAAAAAAAAACAAAAATGTTTGGCATAACAATTTTGTAATAATGAATTGGCATAATCATTATCTCAAAGGGTAATTTTTTGGAGTAAAAGAAAGAATTAGGATTTTTTCGAGGGCTCAAATTTATTATTGTGGAGAGATAATTTCCTTCCCGTTATTGTCGCATTGGTTTGGCACTTAATGTATCTAGTGCGGCGTGACAAGAGTCATGGCAAGTGCATTGGGGTGGCATGTTGCTCCTTCAAGAATGTGGTCACAAGGAATGGAAGATTTCATTCAAGCCATTAGATGCAAGCACTCGATCAATCTGTTGTAGGCCCAAGTAATGTGGATAAAACCAAAGACAATCCTCCATTGGGGTGAATTTACAACATTGTATGCAAGGGAGATACCTCCCTGAGGCAGCCAAGGATGCAAAATACAAAGTAAAATCGGACAAAATCAAGAGTTACATCTAGCATATAAAGGATCACACTTTAATATGGAAGTTCATTGGCATTTTGCCAATAGAGAGAACATTGGTTGGATGGATCCACAAGGGCTTCACTCAATGAACCTCTAACATATCACGTGCATTTATGACATACTAAACAATACCCTTAGTTTGACTACATATTGGAAAATACATCTAAAAATCATATTGTTTAACCATCTACCAAAACGAACCCAATACACATTTTCAATTAAAAAAACCCCTACTTTCACTAGATATTGTAGGTATCCCTTTTTTCATTGACATTTTTTCTACCACTTCAATTTTTTCACTGAATTTGAGCTCCATTTTTTACCTACCAATATAAGAACCCGGTATATGTTCAATATATTATCATTTTTCCATCAATATATATCCCCCAATATGAATGCATGTGGTATGGTATTGCTCCCCCAGTGAAGACCCCATGGATGGATCCAACAAAAATGGAAGTTGAAGGAACACAATGATCTCGAGGTAAGAGTAATTTAAAATTAAAGATTGAAATACTTTTGTATTTTAAATGTAGTTTTTTTCAACTTACGAAATAAATTTTAATTGAGAAATTAAAAATATGTACATGCAAAACAAACGTCGATAAAAAAGACTGTAAGAACAAGTTAATAATAGATTTCACCCTTAATGGGTTACATCTCCAAGTCCACTTTAAATGAGAAAGAATGATGCAAAACACTTCAAACGTTTTCTTACTTCAACATTGATCTCCAACCTACAATAAAAATGCTTTCAACGTCCTTCTAAGAAAACTATAAGACTGTTGGAATACTCTTTCTGTCTGTTTCCTGAAAACAAAAAGGCTTTAGAGCCTTTATTTGGAAAAACTTTATTGCAATGTATACCTTCAATTTTTGCACAATATATTTCACAGCTCCAAGCCATCGTGCAATGGTAAAGCATAAGGTTAATATAAGTAAGGTTGCAAGCTCAATCCCCAATTGTCTAAGAATTTTGTGATATAATATGATTTGGGATTTCATTTGCAACAAACAACATAAATAATAGAACCTTTACTTAGCTTAATGGAGCACAAATCTCTGCCTAATGGTAACGCATAGTATTTACGCTGACTAGGTTGAGGGTCCAAATCTTGCTATTGCCACAATTTTGTAATACATATTTGACCTACCACGCATCTAGTCCATGTAGACCTTTTAGAGGTCCATGTGTCGACCTCTAGTTGGTCCACCTGGTGCCATGTGTCATCTTTCCATGTCATACATTCCATATGTCACCCTATCATCATGCAATGTCACTATCTTGTGTGCCGTGTATCATCCTTGTGTCTCACCCTTGTTTTTCCTTTAACTTACGAAGGCCATAATTTTCACATATAGTGTTTATTTGAGCCTGTTCAAATTGTGTTAGAAATCCCTTGACAAGCTCTTTGACATGGAGATATTTTCATCACAATGAAACCATTAATTTGCATCGATTATGGGAGTCCTCCTAGATCTATCCTCCCCTTTAAGAATCTTTTGGATAGCCAAAAGTTTGGTTTTATTTAGCAAGTGAGAGTACAACTCCCTAATTTTTTCAATTTCTATCCATCATGCTTTACTTAAATGCATTCCTTTTATACCCGCATGAATATATTCCACATCATCTCTTTATGAAGTCCTCACCTTCCTATCAAAAATAACATCTTCCTGCAACTCATTGAAATATTCAAAAGAAAAGTCATCAATAGTGTTGGAAAATCGAAGGATTTATGATTAGATTACATTTTCCTTTCTTTGATAACTACTAGTGAAATTTGTGGTCTTCTTATTTATTTAGTTATGTTCTTATTTCATCAAACAATTATCAAAAACATGAACATGAAGATCACAAGAAAATAGAGAAGACGAGATATAGGGTCCAAGCCAGCGCAAAACCCCTTCAAGGGTAAAACCCATAAAATTCTCTTCTTATAGAATCAAATCAAATGAGATATCGAAAACCTTTTCACCTTTTAGAAGCCAATTCAAGCCCTCCTTCTGCTCAGATTTCGACCTTCCTCTTTCTTTATGAAATTTCAAATCATATGCTTCAAATTGTGTCTAAAATGAGCTCCAACTTTCTTCTATTTATACTTATCCAGAGTGGTGCGAATAATCATGTCCCTTAGGGGAGAGCCTACATTACAGGCAGGGACAAATTGACTTCTAGAAGGAATTTTTACCTAAAATACATATTTAAAAAATTATTTTTCCTTTTTCTTTTGAAAGTCCAAATGGGAATTGACTCCTTGACTCATGAAAAATATTCTTTTGACTTTGAAAAACCCTAGAAGCATGAAGAACATTCTTGACCTAAATGACCAATTGACTTGACCATGAAACTCATGCTTTAAAAATAATATTTATTTTTATTCTTTTCCATTTTACATAAAATATATAATAACATAAGTACAATGAGAATTATGAAGACCGGACCTAGTTACATCCTCCAACACTCCCTCTTAAGTAGGGAGGTATTCATAATGCATAATCGGTACAAGGAAACTTCTCAAATTGAAATATTCTCATAAGAAGAGTTAGATCAACATCATAGCCATCATATACTATTTCAAGGATCTAGATACCATCTAGGCTATTGTCAAGGTATCAACCCAAGATCTTTCAGGGATCTAGGTGCCATCTAAGTTTTTTCCAAGGTACCAACCCAACATCTCAGAGGGGTCTAGGTACCATCTAGGTTACTACCAAGGTAAAAACCCATCTACTTTCAGGTATCTATGTACCATCTAGGCTACTACCAAGGTACCAACCCATCTTATAGGTATCTAGGTACCATGTAGGCTACTGCCAATGTATCAACCCATCTTACAGGGATCTAGGTACCATCTAGGCTATTGCCAATGTACCAACCCATCTTATAAAGATCTAGGTACCATCTAGTCTACTACCAAGGTACCAACCCTATGTACCATCATACAGGTTATTCAGCCTAAGGTACAACAACTAGTCACCATGATCCAGTTGGTGCCTCAACCTCATGATAACCAAACTAGTACAAGTTTGTGATCACCAAGGTTAAACCTCCAGAAACATCCATGTTCCAATTATACAAGGTTAGCCAAACCCTATAGAGCATTCAATTCCTCATAACACAAGTCAAAACCTTAAAGGGTACTTACATTATAGAGTTGCCATTATCTTTGGTGAAGCCCTAACATCACAGGCCTCAGTCCAGGCCAAAAAACTCAATCAACAAGCAATCTGATCCGGATGTAAACAAGAATGCAACAAATTATAGATATAACCATAAATACAAATATGCGGTAGAAATACCACTTCATTTCATTAATATCAAATACTGAAATATGCTTACAAACAGAATGGAAATAAGACTAGCTCGAGCGATGGTAGCTTATCTCTGAGAAGAGATGTGGCAGCTACATGCCTCTAAACTGTGTTACAATGAGGCTCAAGGGCCTTTTTATTATTGAACAACAAGAGAAAACCCTAAACAACCAAAACCCTAACCTGAGGAGATGTAATGCCAAGAGTTTATGGGCCCCATTGGGGTTAGTTGGACAACCAACTTCCCGGGGTCGCGGCTTGGTCATAGTATCTTAGTTTGATGCACATGATACCCCATTAGAAAGATCTCTCCAAGGACTGATGGAAAAGAAAATTTTATCAAAAAATTGTTGGTGGTAGATTGCCAAAAAAATGTCATTTAGGGCCTCAAAATGGCTCTGGAAGTTTTGGACCCGAAAAACTGCTAAAAATAGTAAATTGTACTATAATTAAGGAAACTGAAAAAACTGAAAGAAACAATGGTGGGGGTCGAAGCAGAATTAGTGGGTGGTCACCAATATCCATTTGGATCACAATCAATCCTGACAAAGGCACCCACTCTTATAAAGTGATTGGGCCAACACAGAAAGACACCTACTCTTCTGAGTAATTGAGCCTTAAGGAACATTCTTCCTAAACTAGGAGAATTTCTTCCCTCAACAATAGTTTAGGCCATTCTTACTAAATCCGGAGAATGTCTTCCCCGATTGTTAGTTTATTAATGCTCCCTCTTACTACGAGAATTTATCTTAACAATTCCAAGCTTGTCTCTGAGGTACATGTACTTCATCCATGACAGAGGCTTTTCAAAATCCTATCACAACTTTAGCCTTTAAATATAATTTAAAGATAATACTTAAAAACATAGCTTAAAATTAGAGAGTTGAATTGCTCCCTCTGAATCAAAACTTCCTTTTAAAATTTATAGTTCTTTCTAGATCCAAATATTCCTATGAATCCACATCCCTTTTAAGATTAAGAGCTTCCTTTGAAGCTTCCTTTATATCTAGGATTTGTCATATACTTTACTTTGATATTATAACTTCTTCTAGCCCATAAAATTTATAGCATGTACCTTTTATGAACAACATCATTTCCCTCTTTCCATCATGCACATTATTATCAAGAAGTCATCATTAAGCACAAATCCTGCATCACTTTGTCCTTCCCTCCTTCTCATCTTTCTTCCACCATTTTGATAGCCTTCATTATGTGCCTACAATTCTCTCCAACAAGTACAACCAAGCAAAATATACAAACACAAGAGAATATAATCAAGAGGATACTTATCTCTTACGAGTATGCCAACTCCTTTAGTATGATGCCAATTTGAGAGCTAGAATTTCTAGTTATCTAAGATTACTAGGGTCTTCAAATCCTTCCAGAGTTCATAAACCCTAGATTCTCCATTAGTCAAGAAAACCCTAGAAATCATATATTTTTATTTTCTAAAGAATAAAGAAACAATAGAGGCATCATTCCTATGATATTGTCAAATGTATGCAAGAATATCTATGTTAGCCCTATTCATGATGTACTACAAAAATATATATGAACATTTCTCTAGTTTAACCTTTTAGCAGAGATTCTTCTGTTGTCATATTTCTCCATCGGCCATGCCTTAATTCATTCTTAACTTCGATCATATCGTCATGCCTTCTCTATTTTATGATTGAGATCTCATATTGTTGTGCCTTCATATGTATCAAAATGTAAATCATATATTTCATATTCCTCAGGACTTTGTTTTTAATGTTAAGTCACAAACATTGCTATAAAACCATGCTAAATGATGCCATTGTATATAAGAACGGAACCATATTTGCAATGATGCCTCTATTCTATAATTTTGACGCTTTTGTTGAATGTGATGCCACTGTGTATATTTTAAATTCAATGGAGTGATGTCACCGAGAGTGTTTTACGTTCAATGTGAAAACCTCAGAGCACACATATAAAATATAAGAAATTGTATTGAGTGTGAACCATTTTGAAATTGATATCTAACCTAATGATGCAGTGCCACTATGAATTTGATTCCACAGGAAATCAATACAAGCTTATGAGATTGTAATGCAAGCCTTTAGTTTTTTGTCCAGACATTATGTAATATATCAAGCATCATGATGCTATTGATGTCATGTTCCATGAGCCATAGTTTCTTGTGGTGCTTCTATATAAAGAATTCCACTGATTTGGATCTCTTTAGCTACCAGACTTAACCAAGATCTTTTACTTCTATGATGTTAGAAAAATTGCATTCAAAATAGCATGAAAAGCCACATGTGCATATTGTAAATAAGATGAAACATAATAACAACCATCAAATTGAAGAACACACACACATTGATAACGGAGTTCACCATGTGTGGGTTACGTCTTCGGGCCCTTGTGTCAAGAGTGGGGAGGCTGCTTCATTAAATGTTGCAAGATGATGATGAGTACATAGTACACTCTTTATCATTACAAGGATCAATACCCTCAATCAGAGTGGCATATCTCTCCACTAGATATTCTCAGGAACTCTAACTCATATGGACAAATTCCCTCAACAAGAGTTGCACGTCTCTCCACGAGATGTTATCCCTATAGAAAGTCTCACTCAAATGGGAATTCCTTCAACATGATAAGCTAATAAAATCTCACATGATGTGGCATACAAGTATCCCTCAACATAATGGAAATTAGGGATCTAAGCAATAAAAAAAGTCATCTCAGCAAATCAGAAGAAAAGAATAACATAACAACAACATATACCTACACTTTCGGGGATGGCTGAAAAATGAAAAGTTGAGTTGTTGAAACGAACATCATATCTACTTTTGTGGCACGAAATCGTGTCAAATGACTGTAAACTTTTCCCCTTTATGACACCATCAAATTCTGGACCCTCGGGAATCTTGAAGATTCCCCCAAATATTCCTTCCTAAAGATGGCTAAAAAATCCGTTGTTGAGATGAATATTATGAGCACACCATTGTTCTCCCAGTAAAATTCTATGAAAAATGACTATAAAGTTGGCACCATTTTGCTCTAGTAAAAAATCAGCCTCCAGGGGAATCTTTTAGATTCCACAAGATTCTCCAAAGATTCCTTGTTGTTGGTCGCTTAAATTTCTATTGCTTAGATGGAGATTCTGACTACGTAGTTGGACTCTTGGTGATAAAACATGCAAAAATGGCTATCCAATTTTTAAGTTCTGACACTGGTACCTCTAGCCCTCAAAGGGAATATTCTTGGCATCAAGACATTCTCCTTGCTCATGGTTCCACTTCTCTTCTTAGGCAAGGTTCTGTCGCTCCTCCAATTTGCCTCCCCATGCTCCATTGTATCGTTGGGCAAAATGGGTGATTTTAAATAATGTTTGTATTGCAGACTTTACCAAGTGGGGTCATTGGCCAATTGGTAAAGTGCCAATTTTGGATTAGGCAGGTCAGGGGTTCCAACCCCACCAACCCCCCATTTAGAAATGATGTGTTATATATTTTTATGGATCGGTCGTAACTGTTTACGGTTAGTGGAGTTAACATATGGAACACTGAGGTTAAATATTTTTTAGGCAGTTATGTTAAATACAGCGGTCAACATTGTTTTGTGGTTGCATGGTTACATATGGAATCTATGTCTGGTGTTACACGTATTTTTGTGGCCACCTGTTGGGGGCCGGTCCACGTGGGTCGGGCGAGTTCAACCATCGCCAACCTTGGCAATGTTAATACGTGGTGGCATGTGACTCGGGTGAAGTTTGCAGTACATGCAAACCCGACCCAATATATTTGATTTATAATTAATATAATAATGTAATGCAAGGGTGGCAGGGGTGGCAGCCCACCACCCCTATTATTTTATATATATATGTGTGTGTGTGTGTGTGTGTGTGTGTGTATATATATATATATATATCTATATTATTTTCTAAACAACGAGGTTATTTTTTATTTTCTTGAAAATAAGGGTCATTCGGATTTTTAACTATTGGACAAATTTGCCGATTCCTGTGGCCAGATTTCGTGCGCTAGGTATTTGCCAATTCATTGCCTCCTTAAGCCCACCACTTGTCCAACTTTGACCAAAAAATTGACCAACTATGCTTGACCATACGAACTTGGATTTGAATGTCGTTCACACCATTGGAATCAGGGCAACGAGCACTACGATCTGGTCCTGGTTACAATTTATATGAGTACATTGATTTTTGATGTTTCCCATAGCCACTGTTGAATTCTGAGCATGTTTGGAGCCACTTAGATCATTCCTCCCCACTGAGGAGATATTGGTCCTCCAAAAGCATGAACGTTATCGGCAACTACTATGCTACATTGTATGCACCACAAGTGTCCCGATAGGTCACCCTTCCTTCTCCTTCCCCCTTGTCCTTCGGAGCCATAAGTGATGAACCGACCCCTGCATCCTCTGCAAATCTGTATTACAATCTTTGCAAATTACATGCCCAATTACATGACCAATAATGACCCAAACATCCCCATACTTGCCAAGAGTTTATAAGAAACACTCTTTGGTCGAGTTTACATCAGAATACAGTCCAATAACTTAGCTATCAATAAAAATTCCAAAACATCATCTTTTCTTTAATAAGAGATGGAAAACACATCATCACTTTTACATTTATATCGCAACACATGATTTACAAAATGTGGCCATAACAAGCTATCAAATCTAGTAAAACCATCTCTCACTCATAAAGGTGAATGGGTCCTCTCCCTGTGGTAGATTTGCTTGTTGAACAACTTTTCCAACTGGTTCCTTCATGGGTGCTTTGTCCTGGAGATGCTACCCTGGATGGAGCCTCCAACACATGGCTCTTTGATGTCCACCTTTGTTGAAATGACTATAAAAAGTCTTCTTCCTCCAGACCTACTTAACCTGCTTCCTTCCCTAATGTGGAGAAGGTATTTCATGCCTCATCCTCTTTCTTGTTTCCATTCTCTTCCAACACTCAGCAATCACATGTTAATGTAAACCACAAAACTACATGTTTTTCTATGCCATGATTTATTCTCATCATTAACATGCTTGTAATCAAAATGAGCTTTAGAATACTGAGACTTGTTATACCTCTCTTGATTGTCTCTGGTGGAATTATGGCAATGAGTGAGTTCCTTAGCTCTCCTTTTGCAATGAGCACTGTCATGGGAGGATGGTGATGTGTTCCCATCATTCTCTTTCCTCGAAGGTTTCAACAATGTCTTGGAAGCTTCTGACACCTTTGAGCACTCTCCTTCAGTGTATCCCAAACATGCGAATAGAGGTATTTGTATCACCTCCAATGGTTGAGTCATTCCTTGGCCATTAACTGTTGGGTTGTGTTATATTCTTTCCACGACTAACCTATGTAGTGAATCGGGGGGGCAGAGCCCCCCTTTGTTGCGCCGATTGCGTAGCGAGGGGGTGGCAGCTCCCCTGTCCGGGGGGTTTGAGGGGGGTGGGTAGCCCGGAAATTTTTTTTTGGACCCTATATTAGGTTGGCCGAACCTACCTATGGTTTTCGGTCCATGGTTTTGGATGCGATGGTTTTCGGTCCATGGTATTGGATGCTTCGGCATGTATAAATATGTATTGTAACATTGAAATGAACATAATGAAAAATCAAGCTGGTAGTCCTGGTTTTGGGATCCAGTGGGAAATCTCTGTGCATATGTGTTATGCTCTCGCATTTTTTATTTTTCCTGTGATTTAGAATTCGTATGCAGGTAATTTATGTACCGGGTTAAAACCTACATTAACACCAAGTCCTTCTCCTTTGTACCCCATCTTGGTAAGGAGTCTCATGCCAGTTCCTGAAATGGGTACTTCCATGTTTCCAATAGAAATAGTGTCATGTGAAAATGAAACTGAAGAGCGATCAACGTTGTTTACCTCAGCTATCGATTATGAAACAGGTGATGATGGCTTTTCTAAGACTTTGTTGCTCTTCAATTCTTCCAAGGCCTCTTCTATGGCTCGTAACTAAAGCTGCAATATCTGCTTCTCCTCTTTCTCTTCTCGTAGAAGTCTCCTCAATTCAACTTTCTCTTCTTGAAGGCTCTAATGGGTCTCCTCATCTAAATGATGAGAAGACGATGAAGAAGATGAATGGTCACTCAAGGGGGTAGATGGAGAATCATCCTCTACTCTTTCTTTCCCCCATTCCTCTCTTGCCATCTTCTCCTCATAATCTACATACATTATGTCTACCATTTTTGACATCTTGTAGAAGACCTCGTACATATATCTATCATCCTCCATTTCCCTTCTTGTTGCACATTTAATCATTCACACTCGCAATTCACATCAGCGAGAAGACCACTTCAATACCAAACTTGATCCATATCTCTTCAGCTATCGGAATTAACCAAGATCTTTTACTTATGTGATGTTAGCAGAATTGCATTCAAAAGAGTATGAAAAGACACATGTGCATACTGTAAAGAAGATGAAACATAATAACAACCATCAAATTGAAGAACACACACACATTGATAACAAAGTTCACCCAGTGTGGGTTATGTCTACAGGTCCTGGTGTCAAGAGTGGAGAGGCCGCTTCATTAAATGCTGCAAGATGATGATGAGTAAATAGTACCTTCTTTGTTGTTACAAGGATCAATGCCCTTAATCAGAGTTGCATGTCTCTCCACGAGATGTTCTCCCTATATAAACTCTCACTGAAATGGTCATTCCTTCAGCATGACAAGCTAATAAAGTCTCACATGATGTGACATACAAGTATCCATCAATATAATGGTAATCAGGGATATCAACAATAAAAACATAATCTCAGTAAATCAGAAGAAAAGCATGACATAACTGCATCATATAGCTCCACTTTCAGGGATGGTCGAAAAGTCCAAAGCTCAACTGTTGAAACAGACATCACCGCTACATTTGTGGCGTGAAATCGTGTCAAAAGACTATGGAGTTTGCTCCTTTCTCACACTGTCAAATTTTGGGCCCTTGAGAATCTTAAAGATTCCCCCAAAGATACCTTCCTGAAGATGGCCAAAAAATCCGCTACTCGGATGAATATTTTGAGCACACCATTGTGTTCCCTTCGAAATTCTGTGAAAAATGACTATAAAGTTGGCACCATTCTGCATTGGTTAAAAGTAGCCTCCAATCGAATCTTTTAGATTCCAAAAGATTCTCCAAAGATTCCTTATTGCCGACTGCCTGAATTTCTACTGCTGAGATGGAGATTCTGACTGCACTGTTGGACTCTTGGCGAGAAAACGTGCAAAAATGACTATCCACTTTTTAAATTTTGACACTAACACCTCTAGCCCTCTAAGGGAATCTTTTTGGCATCAAAAGATTCTCGTCGCTCATGGTTCCACTTATGTTCTTGGGCAAGATTCTTCCGCTCCCCTGGTTTGCCTCCCCACGCTCCATTGTTCCACTGGGAAAAATGGATGAGTTTAAATATTGTTTGTATGGTAGACTTTACCAAGTGGGGCAGTTGGCTTGTTGGTAAAGTGCTAAGTTTGGACCAGGCAGATCGGGAGTTCCAAATTGACCCCCCTTTAGAAATGGCGTGTTATATATTTTTATGGATCGGTTGTAACCATTTACGGTTGGCGGAGTTCACATATGGCACACGACGGTTACATATTTTTTTGGTAGTTATGTTAAATGCGATGGTCAACGTTGTTTTGTGGTTACACAGTTACATATGGAATGTGTGTTTGGTGTTACATGTATTTTTGGGGTCGACCCACGTGGGTCGGGCAGGTTCAACCCCTGTTGACCTTGGAAAATTTCATACGTGGTGGCATGTGTCTCGGGTGGGGTTTGCGGTACATGTGGCCCTGACCTAATATATTTGATTTATAATTAATACAACAATGTAATGTGGGGGTGGCGAGGGTGGCACCCTGCCACCCTTATTATTATATTATTTTTTGGTTTTTTAAACAACGAGGTTATTTTTTATTTTCTTGAAAATAAGGGTCATTGGTCTTTTTCACTATTGGACAAATTTTTCGATTTCAATAGCTAGATTCCGTGCGCCGGGTCTCTGCAAATTCATTGCCTCCTTAAGCCTGCCACTTGTCCAACTTTGACCAAAAGTTTGACCAACTATAGCTTGACCATACAAACTCAGATTTGCGTGTCGTTCACACCATTCGAATCAGGGAGATGAGCACTATGATCATGTCTTAGTTTCACTTCAACTTGAGGATTTTTGTTTTTGAACTTTCCCATAGCCACTACTGAATTCTGAGTGTGCCTAGAGCCATTTGGATCATCCATAATACAAGTGTTGTGTTCTTAATACAAACCATATATAGATAGGAGCCATTAGAGTTACTGTAGGTGACAAGGATCACGAGATCGAGTTTATAGATAGTATACAAGTCACAGTCATAAGTCATGGAGTATAAGATTAGTAAAGTGAGTGTCATAAGAATTGGGCTATTGTGCAATGTCATGGAGAGCAAGTCCATCATGTATGCAAGACACGAGTCCAATGAGTCATCAAACAATAAATAATATGATGCCAGAGAGTCTAGTAATTGTTAGTGTGACACCACAATGTCGTTGTTGCAGATTGTGAGCTATAAATTATAAGTGTGAACCATAATTAGATTGATACATGAAATATACAAGCCATATTTATTGTTAATTCTATAGATCACTAGATCCCTATTTATGTGATGTCACTTCCATGCCAAAAACTGAATATGTGTTTCCATGCCACTGTAATATAAGTCGAAGATCTAAACCACATAGAATACATGTCGAGCCTCTGCGATGTCATCAAATGATGCAACAAGGATTGAAATTATACACAAATTTATCTAATCAAAGCCACCCTGTAGGAAGTCATTTAAATGACCTTCATGTGAGGTAAATTGTAGAGCGAGTCTCTGTTGAATCACAGAGAGGTAGATTCAAACATTAAGTCATTGTGATTAAGTCACAAAAAGTAGGATCTAAGCTTTGTATGAGCTATGAACCATAGGTGCAAGAAAATGGAACATATTCATCGAGCCATTGTTGACTAATGCGAGCTATAAGAAATTATATGCGAGCTTTCTATAGGTAGGAAAAATTGCTTAACATAGAGATATAAATGAAGCCGAATTTTGTCATATGGAGCTTCAATTCCTCAGAAACTAGAACAACGAACATATCCGAGAAGTGCCAATAGAGTGTGATCTCCAAACCCCCTTTTTCAAACCACCTTGGCTCTGAAACCATGTTGGAAAATCGAAAGGCTTTATTATTAAATTAGATTTTCCTTTCTTTGATAACTCTTGTAAATTTGTGGACTTCTTATTTATTTAGTTATTTATTATTTCATCAAATGATTATAGAAAAAGTAAACATGAAAATCACAAGAACCAAA
>APFE031235051.1:4288-49423 GCA_000404065.3 Pinus taeda | reverse complement strand
ACTTATGTTTAGTTTAGGGTTTTTTTACCTAGAAGGCAACCCCTCTCTTTGTATGAGGGCATTGTATTTGAGGCTGTGTAATAGATGTGTATTCTCCGAGCGAGAAACAGAGAGGTGAGACTATGAGAGAAAACAGAGGATATTACAGCGGATCTGCTGTAGGTTTTGTCTCTTCATTTTGCTGGATAATAGAAAGGAAGGACTGGCTGTTCGAGGTGGATGTAGCCCAAATTGGGTGAACCACGTATATTTGTGTCTCTCTTGTTTTATGCGTTTTCTGTGTTTATATTTCTGCAATATTTTATGTGTTCCATTGCTCCGTAATATATAATAATCTAATAGGATTGTCTCTTTTCCCATCAAATAATGTTCCCACTTCTTCATACTTTGAAATAAAGATACAATTCTTTGTCATGGGTAGGATAATTTATTACTATACCAAAGAAGATCTTAGAATAGTAACAAATCATTTGCCTTCATTACATTAACATTACACCCATGGAGTAATCACTTGCATCGGTTTGATTTTCAAATGGTTGTTGAAAACATGACAACGCCAGAACTGGCATTGTATTTATCTTCTTTTTTGAAGGATTTTTGTTGTTTTCCTCCCCACTGAGAGACCTACGTAGTACTTGTTAAAGCATGTAAAGGGGATGCAATAAGTGAAAACTTAGCAATGAACTTCCTCCAATATTGAACTACTCTCATGAAGTTTCTAAAGTCTTTTGTTACATTATTAGGCTTGGTCCATTTCATGATATCTTCAACGTTAGAGAGATCAATTTTCAATTCATCACTCCCTGCAATATATCCTAAATAAACTAAAGATCTTTTACCAAATTCATATTTTGACATATTTAGACATAATTTTTCCTTTTTCAAAACATTTAATACTTTCCTAACATGCTTTACATGGTCTGCTCTATTTTTGTCGAAAATCATTATTTCATCTAAGTAGAGTATATCAAAACATATATGGATGTCCTTAACACATCATTCATAACTTGCATGAAAGTGGCGAGAGAATTACAAATCCCAGAAGGCATGACTAACCATTCAAATAGACTTTATTTTGTTTTAAAAGAAAAATTTCAAATATCATCTTCAATGTTTGATGTGTGTTATATTCTTTCCACGACTATCCCATGCGTGAGGGGATCACAAGGGGGGCGAAACTCCCCCTATACGTTGCGGTGGGCATTGCAGGAGGGCAGTAGCCACGAAAAAAAATTGGACCCTATATTAGGTGGGCTAACCTACCTATGGTTTTGTGCATGGATTTTGCACATGGTTTTGGGCATGATGGTTTTATATTCATGGTATTTTGTAGATCTGGTCAAGGGAACTATGGCTATGTTTTAATCTAGGGTTAATGGATTGGGGTTTATGGATGCTTCAACATGTATATATATGTATTGTAACATTGAAAGGAATATAATGAAAAATCAATTTGATAGTCTCGGTTTTTGGGATCTAGGGAAAAATCTCTATGTATATTTGTTTTATGTTTTATGCTTTTGCCATTGTTTATTTTTTATTTTTAGAATTCATATGTAGGTAATTTCTGTACAGGGTTAAAACTTACATTTGGTATCAGAGTTTTTTGGCCTTCAAGGGAATGCCTTTGCTGTTGAGGGGTTTTTCTCGGGCCTATGGTAGACCATGTTTAGTGGGAGATCTATGGGGTCGATTCTTGTGGTCAAAGAAGATGGTGAGCAGTGGAAAGATAGAGATCAAGAAATTTAATGGTCAGAGTTTTGAGTTGTGGAAACTCAAGATGGAGGATCTACTAGTGGATAAACATCAGTGGATCGTGGTAGATCCAAGTACTAAACCAACAACAATCTCAGCTGACGATTGGGTGAAGTTGGATTAGAAGGAAAAGAGCGCAATACGATTATGTGTCTTAGATTCAATATTGTTGAATGTATCAAGGGAAGCTTCGGCAAAGTTAGGGAGTTTGTACCAATCTAAGCCTCTGGTGAATAAACTATTCCTACGAAAAAAGTTGTATAACCTGAGGATGAAAGATGGAGACTCAGTGATAGAGCATCTGAATGCCTTTAATACTGTGGTAAGCCAGTTATTATCTGTTGATATTAAAATTTCATATGAAGATAATTGCATTAGTTTGTTGTGTTCTCTACCAGATTCGTGGGATAGTCTGGTTGTTGCAATAGGTAAGAATGCAATTGCCTTGCAGTGTGATGAAATAGTCTCGTCCTTTCTATCAGAGAAGATGAGAAAAAAAACTATGGAGGGCCAGAATGGTGATGCCTTGTCTCTACGAGGACGGTCCCAAAGAAGAAACAAAAATAATTCCTTGAGTGGGAGATCTAAAAATCTAGAGGGATATTTAAATGTCCATGAAAAGCTATAAAGGTGTGTTGGAAACGCGGAAAGGAAGGGCAATTCAAAAGGGACTGTAAATCTAAAGCTCCTGAGAAAGGAAAGGGATTTGATGATGCTCCTTCTGCAGAGGCGAAAACCAACTTAGATGAAGGTGGGGATGTGTACTTGGCTTCTTCTTTATGTACACATGTAGATCATGACGCATGGTTGATTGACTCAGGTGCATCCTTTCACTTCACTCCCCGTAGAGAGTGGTTTTCCGAATATGTGAAATATGGCGGTGGTGATGTCTTCTTAGGGGATGACAGGAAGGATAGAATCGTTGGTTGTGGAAAAGTCAAGCTGAAGTTGCAAGGTGGAAGGATTAGAACACTTCCGGGTGTTCTGCATATTCATGCATTGGCCAAAAATTTGATTTATGTAAGCAAGTTGGATGATGCAGGTGTAAAAACAGTGTTTGAGAAAGATACCTGCAAAATGGTTAGGGGAGCACTAGTATTGATGCGAGGAGTTCGGATTGGAACTTTGTACAAGATTTAGGGTAGCAATGTTATTGATGGGTGCAACAGTTTTGTGGTTCTTGAAAGTGGAGCAGAAAATCTAGTGGTCTCTAGAGAAAAGATCATGCTATGGCATTAAAGGCTTGGACATATTGGAGAGAAGGGCCTTTGAATACTTCATGGTAATGGTATGGTAGAAGGTATGTCTAGTTTCTCTTTGTATTTTGATTTTTGTGAAAATTGTGTATATGGGAAGCAGAATTGGCTGAGTTTCCCCTCTGGTGCTAAGAGGGTGAAACAGATATTAGAGCTTGTGCACAGTGATGTGTTTGGACATGTGTCTGTTTCATGACTGGGTAAGTCTGTGTACTATGTATCATTTATAGATGACTTCTCAAGGAATACATAGATATATTTCCTCAGGAAGAAATGTGAAGTCTTTGACAGGTTTAAATAATTTAAGGCTTTGGTGGAATACCAAATAGAGAAGAAGATAAAGGTGTTGAGGACAGATAATAGTGGAGAGTTTTGCAAGAAGGAATTTGAAGATTTATGTAAGAAGTGTGGTATAGCACGACAGAAGCCTACTCCATACACACTTCAACAAAATGGAGTTGCAGAAAAAATGAACAAGGCGTTGATGGAAAAGGAAAGAAACATGCTCAGTGGTGTCGGATTAGGAAAATAATTCTACACAAAGGTGGTGGGGACTACATGTTACTTGGTCAACATATCACCTTCATTAGTGTTGGAGGATAAGTCTCCACAAGAGGTATGGAATGGTAAGAAAATTTCTCTTTCACATCTGAGGGTATTTGGATGTGATGCATATGTACATGTTCCAAAGGAGAAAATAGCAAAGTTGGAGAGTAAATATGAAAGGTGCATCTTTATTCGGTATAAGGATAGTTTAAAAGGTTATAAGCTTTCGAACCTAGAAACAAGGAAGGTTGTGTACAACCGAGATGTGGTGTTTAGAGAGGTGAAAGATGTTATTAAACATGTATTCCTACCAAAGGAACCTGAGAAGATAGAGTTTGAGCTAAAGGAGGAAGAATCAGACTCTACATCAAATGAGGAATCATAAGATGAAGAGCCACAAAATTCAACTGTGAGAAGATCAGTTCGAGAAAGAAGGCAGCTAGAAAGGTATAGTCAATCTGCTTTCTATTCAAATTTTTATTATTTATTACTGATGATAATCCCATAACTGTGAAGGAAGCAGTAGATTCAGAGGATGGAAAATTCTAGAAAGAGGCCATGGTTGATGAAATGACATCTTTGCACAAAAATGAGGCTTGGGATCTTGTGGAGTTGCTGGCTAGAAGGAAACCCATTTACAACAAACGGGTGTTTAAGAAGAAGATGAATGCAGAAGGCAAGGTGGAGAAATACAAATCTCAGTTGGTAGCAAAAGGTTATTCCCAGGTGTCGGGAATTGATTTTGGTGATATTTTTTCTCCTGTTTCCAAGGTAGATTCTATTAGATTACTTTTATCTTTTGTTGTTGATTTTTATTTTGAGTTAGAACAGATGGATGTGAAGACAACATTTATTCATGAGGATCTAAAAGAAGAGATCTACATGAAGCAACCTGAAGGCTTTGTGGTGAAGGGTAAGAAAGAACTGGTATGTAAGTTAAAAAAGTATCTGTATGGGTTAAAACAGTGACCAAGGATGTGGTATTAGAAATTTAATACATTTATACTAGGACTTAGATTCACCAGAAGAAAAGAAGATCACTATGTATATTTTAAATTAATTGGTCACCGTGTTATTTATCTGGTCTTATATGTGGATGATATGTTACTTGTTAGAAATGGCAAAGAAATTATCTAGGATTTCAAGACCCAATTGTCCTCCAAATTCGACATGAAAGTTCTTGGTGTTGTAAACTATATTTTGGGCATGGAAATTAAATGAGATAGAGGAAAGAGGAAGCTCTGGTTATACCAGAGGAAGTATGTCGAGACAATACTGCAGAGGTTTAATATGTAGGATAGTAAACTGGTGAAGTTTCCTATTCCTGTAGGTGTAAAGTTATCTATTGAACAGTGTCCTAAGACACAAGAAGAGGAAGAGGACATGTTCTATGTTCCATATGCAAGTGCATTAGGTAGCCTAATGTATGCAATGGTCTGTACTAGACTAGACATTGCACATGCAGTGGAAGTATTGAGCAGGTTTATGTCAAAACCAAGGAAGGAGCATTGGACAATAGTGAAGAAGTTTTTCAAGTATTTGCATGGCACTATTGATTATGGTTTGTGCTACCAAGGAAGACCAGGATTGGACAGAGTTTTGGACATCCATAGATTTGTTGATGCAGACTTGGGCTGGAGATCTAGATCAAAGATGATCTACAAGTGGGTATGTGTTTAACCTATTTGGAGGTGCACTTAGTTGGATGAGTAAGAGACATTTTGTAGTGGAACTTTCAACTACAGAGGCAGAATACATGGAAGCCACTCATGTAAGCAAGGAAGCAGTTTGGTTACAGAGATTGTGTTCAAGTATGGGTTAGTACAACGAGCTATAAGGATAGACTGTGACAACCAAAGTACAATTTTCTTTGCAAATAAACCTTATTATCATTCAAAGGCAAAGCACATTGATGTTTAGTATCACTTTGTGAGGGATATGGTTGAGGATAAATTGGTGTTGCTGGTAAAGGTGGACACTTTGAAGAATACTGTAGATGCATTAACAAAGTCTGTGAGCACTGAAAAGTTCTCTTGGTGTAGAGAAACAATGGGCATTGAAAAGATGGACCAACAACTAAGATCTCTTGTGGCCCCATGTGGAAAGAAAACAACAAGTGGGAGAATGTTGGGTGTGTGTTATATTCTTTCCATGACTATGCCACGCACGATAGTGCCCCTGGAATTTTTTTTTGGACCCTATATTAGGTGGGTGGACCTACCTATGGTTTTGTGCATGGATTTTGCACATGGATTTGGGCATGAAGGTTTTCGTCCATGGTATTTTGTAGGTCCAGTCAAGGGAACTACGGTTATGTTCTAATCCAGGATCAATGGATTGGGGTTTATGGATGCTTCAACATGTATATATATGTATTGTAACATTGAAAGGAATATAATGAAAAATCAATCTGGTAGTCCTAGTTTTTGGGATCCAGCGGAAAATCTCTATGTATATTTGTTTTATGTTTTACGCTCTCGCCATTGTTTATTTTTTATTTTTTAGAATTCGTATGCAGGTAATTTTTGTATGGGGTTAAAACTTACATTCAAAAGTTATTATCTGATCATAACTACTTACTAAATCTAAGTTAGTGAAATAGATCACATTTTCAATTGATCTAGAAAATCATCAATATGAAGAAGAAGGTAGTGATTCTTCACTGTGATTTTGTTTAATACCCAAAACTCCACACATTCTCCACATTCCATATTTCTTTGATACCAACATAATGGGTGATCCACATGGAGATGTACTTGGTTGGATGACTCCTTTCTAAAAAAACTCTTGAACTTGCTTATTGATTTCTCTGTTCTCAATCACTAATAACATGTACATACCAATATTAGGAAGAGGAGTGCCTTGCTACAGTTATATCCCATGTTGTATCTCTCTTTTTGGAGCTAATCCTTTAGGTTCTCAAAATAATTCATCATAGTTAGATATAATCTTAACTAATTCATATTTATGTTTAGGATCACATCTTTTAAATGGGTTTCATTATCCTTAGCTTTTATAATCATGAGTACAAAAATTTTGCTAGCATTTACAAGTTCTTTCATCTTCCCTATGGTAACAAGAGACAAATTGGTCTTTATTCAATGGGATCTCACAATATGCTCAATCCCACATTTTATAAGATGATACTTGTTATCCTCCTTGTAGATGATAGCTTTCTTGTCATACAAATATGAACTTCCAAAAACATTTCCACAAATGTCAAGTGGTACACCATCTAAATCTACCTCATCAATGAAATTAGATGTAATTACAAATCTAACTTTGCATTTTTTAGACACCTACAAACTTAACATTTTCACATACTGATCCTAAAGGATAAGGTTTTGGATAAGGCTTAATTTCCAGTTTCAATGTCTTAATAATTTCTTTAGAACTAAGATTAGATTGTGAACCACTATAAAAAGGTGTCTCAATATTTGTATGTTTTGAGAAGACTCTAATATTAAATAGCTCACTTTGTTTCTTTTAATCATGTGTGGTTTCATATTTTAAAGAATTATCACTATAGCTAGAAGTAGGAACAAAAGATATGCCTTGTATTCCAATGGTCTTGATCTTGGTTTCATCACCTAAATCTAATCCAAGATCACATTTGATTGTAGTAGTGGTTTACTTATTACCCTTCTTATTCCCAAACTTCTTTGATCACGTTTCTCAATGAAGTTTCCAACACATGGAATCATCATTTCCTTCTTTTTTGCAATGTGAACATGTAGGCTTCTCACTTTCTTCCTTCATTGTAGTTGTTCTTTTGGCTTTACCCTTTCTAGTGTTCTTTCTTGAAACTACCTAAATTGGTTTCTTCAGGAAGCTTTCATGGACATTATTTCCCCTTGACTCAATGTAAGTAACTTGGAAACAAACTTCATCAAAATTAGTTGGGTTAAACATAAGGATAGTATGTTTGAAATAACTATGCTACTCACTAGTATACATCAAATGAGTTTATTGTGTATACAAAAGAATGCACAATTTTAAATATCTGTTATGAAACTGTGAAGTATAATCTTAAATATTTTGTCCTCTCCCTTGTATTATATTTTTTTAATCCATTAATTCTTGAAGCATATATGTTAATACATAAATTTGCTTCTTTAATGTAAATGTAAATTCATGCTAATAATATGTCATTTTACCTTTCATACAAAGATCTTCTTGAACTTTGTTATCCCAACATATCAATGTTGTTCCTCCTAGTCATAGAGTAGCTAGTTGAACCTTGGATTCTTCATCCACAATTCTTTGAACCCTCCACTAGACATCAATGTACTTAATATACTTATTAATCTTTACTACATTAATTTTTCCATTATACATTGGTAAATCAAATTTCACATCCAATTTTAATAAAGCCAATCTAGAATCAATATTTTTTGGTTTCCCACTTTGAGATGGAGATTGAGGTGGAGAAGAAAGAGGAGTATAAATTCATGGAGGTTCACCACCAACTCCTTCATATTTAACTTGACTTGGGCCTTCTCCTTTTTCTCTTCATTCTTTGTACAACTCTTCCACTATGGCTTTCATGTCAAGAAATTTTTGTTGAAATGCCCTTTTAGACTCAGCGAGGCTTTATTTTCCTTCATGTTCCATTACTTATCGTAGAAATGGTCATCTCATACCAGTATCAAGATTAAAATATTCAAATGATCCTTCTCCATGCTTGAGTGTAGATTTGATAAGCATTCAACACTTTGCAAATCCTAAATCAAACCTTATCTAATACCAAACTTGATTTGAAATTAAATATTGAAATATTTATGTATGTTAAATGTAGTTTATTTTATCTTTATAAGTAAATTTTAATAAGACAAAGACGCTTTAAGAATGTGCCAAAAATACTTCCCCACAAAGTCTCTCCAAATCAACACCTCTTCACTTCTAATTCATGAGCTATGGACCTTATAATTCCTTTTTTCTTCATGTGTTTGAACATATATGAATTTTCTTGAGTGGATGAATTGAAATGCTCCTTATCATGCCTATTTACAGTGCATTTGGGGTCGAGACTGGGATGACTTGTCCATTGGATGGATTGGCTTGTGTAACTAGCATAATGTATAATGAATATTCGAAAAATAATTTCTCCTCAACTATGAGGAGTTAGAGGGAGTTCCATATATTTTTGGAAAGGTATCATAATATGATTTACAACCATATATTTATGCTTCCTTTTGAGCTAAGTAAATGGAGTAAAAATTCATTCAGTTATAGGGTATCCAAATGAGGCATCAAAAATCCAAAAGTCATTTCTCCTCAACTGTGAGGAGTTAGAGGAGTTCAATACACCATTGGAAACGTCTTGGAATAAGCTTTCCAACAATATATGTTATGATTCCATTTGACCTAGGTAAATTGAGTAAAACTGCATTCAAATATAGGGTATCCAAATTGGGCATAAAAATTCCAAAAAAAATATTTCAAAATGTGTTATTTGAATTTGTAACTTTCTCTTTCATTTGGACAACGTTTGACCTTAATGACAACTTCTTTCAACAATATACCCCTTTTCATTGATGGAAAGCATTATGGTCCCAATATCTTCATTCTTTTTAATCTTTCTCTCCCACTTTGACATCAATGGCAAAGGGTAACTCGTCCTTTGACATTAATGACAAAGGGTAACTCCACCTGACACTGTCTCTCCCCTTGTATTTCTTTGTTGAAGATTGTGCAAATAAATTTAGGGTAGAAATTACTCCCATTTTGCATCTAAGATACTCAAATGTCTCTTTGGGAAGTGGTTTGGTGAATATGTTTGAAATATGTTCCTTCATCCCAACATACTCTAGCTTGATATTCTTGTCATGAAAACCACAAGACATGGCCCTTTAGAAAGTGGCCCCAACATTTTTATGACCAAATGGTAGTTTCCCATATGTCAGTGTGCCCTAAGGAAAAATGAAATCCATCTTGTTCTAATCCTCTAGTTTGATCTAAATCTAATTATAGTAAGAAATCCCATCCATGAGGGAAAATATCTCACTTCAAGCTCATTCATCGATAATATGATCAATGAATAGGGTCAAGTAGTTGTATTTTGTACATGCTTTATTTATATCCCTATAATCAAAATAGACACAAATGGTACCCTATTTCTCGGTAAAAAGAGTGGTGTTAGAAACTCGATCATTCAAGAAAATTGGATAGATAAATTCATCCTTAAGGAGTTTTTTAACTTTTGTCTTGATGAAAGTAGATTTGTGATGCTAAATTAGTTGGAGCCTTTTCTTGGCTAATTTAGCTCCTCCATACGTGATGATTTCATGCTCAACAATATGAAGATAGGTTGTAGGCATTTCTTCATATGACCAACTGAAAATGTCACGAAATTATTTGAAGAGAGAATTTTATATACAAATATCATTAGGAGTGGAATTTGATCATTTAGGATGTTTTCCACGACTTGAGGTTTCATGGAAATATTGATGGGAATGTTGTGAGAGACATTAGCTAAGCTCCCTTTCAAGAACATAGTATATGTCATTATGGGATCGATGGTGTGATACATCCCAAGGTAGATCTTAGATCATCATGGATTCCAATATGGATCCATTATATGGAATTGTAGTTTCAAGGAAGTCATGGGAATGATCAACAACCCATGTAGGATATGAATAAGAATCAACTTCCATACCTTGTTGGAGGCATGATTTAAAGTCAAAAGTTTCCATTTCAATAGCTTGATAAGCAAGTTAAGTAGGGATCAAAGGCATCTAATTTTCATACATGTCTATGTCAATTGGAGAAGACACCACTCAATGGTCATGTGACCCATGGGATACATTGGTGATTGCGAGATCATGTTTATAGATTGCTAGATTGTGACAAATTAGGTGGATTTAGGGGAAAGGTCCCCATCAATGAAATGTATTTTAATATTCCTAATCTAATTATTTCAAAAGTGGGAGGGGAATATCTTACAAAATGAACTAACTAACTATTGTGAAAATGCAAGTTGGGCTTCCAATATGTTTATTGGTCAATGGTAACAATCTTACCCTAATGAGGGAACGTCACGACATGTAATATTGATGAAATAATATCCATCATGTGACATAAATCCAACTTCACCCTATAGGTTTTAACCTTATACATAAATTACCTGCAAATGAATTCTTAAAATAGAAAAATAAAAATGGAAAGAACATAAAAAGTACACAAAGATTTTCTCCTGGAACCCAAATTGGTAAACTAAATGTATTTTTCATTATATTCCTTTCAATGTTACAAAACATATATATACATGTCAAAGAATTCATAAACCCCAATCGATTAACCCTAGATTAGAACATAACCATAGTTCCCTTGACTTGATCTAGAAAATACCATGGTCAAAAAACCATCATGCCCAAAACCATGCACAAAACTGCCCCCCCCAAAAAAAAAATCAGGGCGTTGCCCCAAACCCAAAATTTTTTATTCTAGGGCTAGTCGTGGAAATAATATAACACATACCCAACATTCTCCCACTTGTTTCTTTCTTTCCACATAGGGGGCACAGAAGTGCATAGTCATTAGTACATGGCTGAAATTCCCATTGTTTCTCTACACCAGGAAAACTTCTCAATGCTCATAGATTTCGTCAATGCATCTGTAACATTCTTTAAAGTGTCCACCTTTACCAACAACACTTTTTTGTCTTCAACCATATCCCTCACAAAGTGATACTGAACATCAATGTGCTTTGTCTTTGAATGATAATCAGGATTCTTTGACAAGAAAATTACACTTTGACTATCATACACTATCCTTATAGCTTGTTGTACCAACCCCATACTGGAACACAAGATCTGCAGCCAAACTACTTCCTTTCTTGCATGATTAGTTGCCATGTATACATCTTATGTAGTTGAAAGTGCCACTACATACTGTCTCTTGCTCATCCAAATGATTTCTCCTCCAAATAGGTTAAACGCATACCCACTTGTAGATCTTCTTGATCCATATTTCTATCCTAGTCTACAACAACAAAGCCATGGATGTCCAAATTTTTTTCCAATCCTGGTCTTCCTTGGTAGCACAAACCATAATCACTATTTCTGCACAAATACCTAAAAACCCACTTCATTGTTGACTAATTCTCCTTCCTTAGTTTTGACATAAACTTGCTCAATACTCCCACAACATGTGTAATGTCTAGTATGGTGCAAATGATTGCAACATCAAGCTACCAATTGCACTCGCATATGGAACATGGGACATGTCCTATTCCTCTTCTTATGCCTTGGGTCACTGTTCAATAGATAACTTTGCACCTACATGAATAAGAACCTTCACCGGTTTACTATCCTGCATATTAAGCCTTTGCAATATTGTCTCGACATACAACCTCTGGTTTAACTAGATTTTCCTCTTTTCTCGATCTTGTTTAATTTCCATGCCCAAATATAGTTTTCATTACCAAGACCCTTCATGTCAGTCTTAGAGGACAATTAGGTCTTCAAATCCCCGATAATTTCTTTTCCATTTCCAATCAACAACATATCATCCACATACAAGACCAAATAAATAACATGACCACCAATTAATTTAAAATAGACACAATGATCTGTTTTTCTCGTTGTGAATCCATGTCCCCATATATATGTATCAAATTTCTGATACCACATCCTTGGTGATTTTTTCAAACCATACAAAGACGTTTTTAACGTGCATACCAATTCTTTCTTAGCCTTCATTGCAAAGCCTTCTAGTTGCTTCATGTAAATATGTTCTTCTAGATCCCCATGAAGAAATGTTGTCTTCACATCCATATGTTCTACCTCAAAATCAAAAGCAACAACAAAATATAAATTTAATATAATAGAAGCTAGCATGGCAACAGGAGAAAAAATATCACCAAAATCAATTCTTGGCACTTGAGAATGACCTTTTGCTACCAATCGAGCTTTGTATTTCTCCACCTTTCCTTCTACATTCATCTTCTTCTCAAACACCGATTTACTGCCAATGGGTTTCCTTCCATCCATCAACTCCACTACATCCCAAGCCTCATTTTTATCCAAGTTTTCCATTTCTTCAACCATGGCCTCCTTCCAAAGTTTTCCATCCTCTAAGTCCACTAACTCCTTGATAGTTTTGGGATCATCATTAGTAATAGCTAAAAAGGAATTTGAATGGAAAGAATATGCATTGTACTTTTCATGTTTCCTTCTCTCTCGAACTGATCTTCTCAAAACTGGAGTGTGTGGCTCTTCCTCTTCTGATTCTTGTTCTGTTGTAGAGTATGATTCTTCCTCTTTTAGTTCAAATTCTAAATTCTTAGGTTCCTTTTATAACTTCATGTTTAATAACATCTTTCACCTATCTAAACACCACATTTCAGTTTTACACAACCTACCTTGTCTCTAGGTTCCAAATCTTATAACTTTTTAAACCATCCTTATATGCAATAAAGATGCACCTTTTAAATTTACTATCCCACTTGGTTCTTTTCTCCTTTGGAACATGTACATATGCATCACAACCAAATACCTTGGGATGTGAGAGAAAAGTTTTATTACTAATCCATACGTCATGTGGAGTCTTATCCTCCAAAAATAATGAAGGTGATCTATTAAACAAGTAACATGCAATATCCATTGCCTCTTCCTAAATTCTTGTCCTAAACTAACACCACTGAGCATGCTTCTTGCCTTTTCCATCAATGTCCTATTCATTCTTTCTGCAAATCCATTTTTCTGAGGTGTGTATGGAGTAGTATTCTTTCATGATATACCACACTTCTTATAGAACTCTTCAAATTCCTTCTTGCAAAAATCTCTGCCATTAATTGTCCTCATCACCTTAATCTTCTTCTTTGTTTGATTTTCCACCAAAGCCTTAAATTCTTTAAATCTGTCAAAAACTTCATATTTCTTCCTGAGGAAATATATCCATGTATTCCTCGAGAAGTCATATATAAATGAGACATAGTACATATACTGCCACAGTGATGGAACTGACAAAGGTCCAAACACATCAATTTGCACAAGCTCTAATATCCCTTTCACCCTCTTAGCATCAGAGGGGAAACTCACCTGATTTTTCTTCCCATAAACACAATGATCACAAAAAGCAAAATCCAAAGAAAAAATTAGACATACCTTATACCATACCATTACCATGCAATATTTGAAGGCCCTTCTCTCCAATATGTCCAAGCCTTTTATGACATAGCATGGTATTTTCTCCATAGACCACTAGTTTTTAGCTCCACTTTCAAGAACCACAGAATTGTTGCACCCATCAATAATAGTGCTACCTAGAAGGTTGTCTAGAGTTCCAATCTGAACTCCCTGCTTCAATATCAGTGCTCCTTGAAACATCTTGTAGGTATCTTTCTCGAACACTGTTTTTACACTTACATGACCCATCTTGCCTACAAAAATAAGATTTCTTGCCAATGTAGGAATATGCAGAACACCAAGAAGTGTTCTAATCCTTCCACCTTACAAATCCAACTTGAATTTTATGCATCCTATTATTCTACTCTTCCTGTAATCCCTTAAGAAGACATCACCACCATCATATTTCTCGTACTCACAAAACCACTCCCTATGGGAGTGAAGTGAAAGGATGCACCTGAGTCAATCAACCATGCCTCATGATCTAAGGTGGTTTTTCCTCTACAAAGGGAGAACCATTATATCCCTTTCCTTTCTCAGGAGCTTTATAAATAGAATCCCTTTTATAGTGCCCTTCCTTTCCACATTTCCAACATACCTTTATAGATTTTCCTAGAGATTTAGATCTCCCACTTAAGGACTTATTTTTGTTTCTGTTTTGGGACCGTCCTCTCATAGACAAGGAATCCCCATTATGGCTCTCCATATTTTTCCTTCTCATATCCTATGACAAAAAGGATGAGACTATTTCATTAAACTTCAACATAGTTGTATTGCTACCTATAGAAACAACCAGACTATCCCATGAGTCTGGTAGAGAACAAAAAAACTAATGAACTTATATTCATCTAAATTTTTAATATCAACAGGTAACAACTAACTTACAATAGTATTGAAGGCATTTAGATGTTCTATTACCGAGTCTCCATCCTTCATCCTCTGGTTATACAACTTTTTCCACAGGAATATTTTTTTCACCAGAGACTTATATTGATACAAAGTCCCTAAGTTGTCCCACAAAGCCTTTGTCATATATTCCCTTGATACATTCAACAATATTGAATCTGAGAGATATAATCATATTGTGATCTTCACCTTCCTATCTAGCTTCACCCAATCTTCTGTTGACATTCATATTGGTGCGATACCTAGATCTACCACGATCCTGATCTCTATTCACCAACAGATCCTCCATCTTGAGATTCCACAACTCAAAACTATATTTATTGAATTTCTCAATCTCTGTCTTTCCACTATTCACCATCTTCTTTCACCAAAAGAATCTATCCTAAAAATATTCCACTATAACAAGGTCTACCACAGGCCTGGGCAAAACTCCTTAGTAGAAAAGGCATCCCCTTGAAGTGAAAACAACTCTAATACTAGATGTAGGTTTTAACATTGTATAGAACTTACCTACAAAGGAATATTAAAACAAAAACAAAAATGGCAAGAACATAAAATATACATAGAGATTTTCTCTTGGAACCTAAACTGAGAAAACCAATTTTTTTTTTCATTATATTCCTTTCAATATTACAAAACATATATATACATGTCGAAGCATTCATAAACCCCAATCCACTAACCATGGATTAGAACATTACCATAGTCCCCTTGACTGGATCTACAAAATACCATGGGAAGAAAACCATCATGCCCAAAACCATCCGCAAAAACGATTCGCATAACCATCCAAAAACAAATATGGGGTGCTACCTTGGACCGCACAAACTTTATTCAGAGGCAAGTCGTGGAAAGAATATAACACATACCCAACACACCCAAGAAAAATATTGTAATCTACTTGGGAATTATAACTTTGACTTTGATTGATATCATTTTTCCCCTGAGATTGATGATAAAAATAGAAAAAACCCATTGACGTTGCAAGGAGTGCCCATTAAAGGAATTTAATCCAATTTGCAATCGTGATAAGGTCAATGAACTAAGATATTTCCAACATTTTGATGACATAATGCAGGTAGATTCCCCTTCATCCAAAATTGTTCGATGAACATGTATTCCAAACACATGTACCATTATATCAAAGGGAAGGTGACGTGGAAGACCAAATTTCCATGAGAAAATATTAAAGGTGATAATATTTGAATATGAGTTGTCTACCCCACCAATGGAAGCTAAAAGTTCTTTTCATTCCATGGGATAACTTTAAAAAACTTCGAGAGAATACATGGAAGTGGGTGTTTGGGCCAAATTCTGACCAAAATAGTAATTGTGAATGACCCTCATAATGGAGTTAAGTATTGAATTTTGAAAGTTCTTATTTGGGAGGATGTGACATAGTGCTAAATGATGGAATTTTGATGTGAATAGGGGAATTGGGTTAATTAGGTATGATAGGTTTCTAACTAGAAGGACCACTCTTAGTATTATCATATTTGTGTGCTCTAGTGGTTTCATGGATTGGCTAATCCAACATCAAAAAGTCCCATGTGGATGACTAGATAGTATATGAAGAATTTCCCCACCTCTCTACTGAGGAGGTGGAGGGTTTACATATGTTGTTGCTAGGCCAACTGTTGATTATTTAATACAATGAGTTGACAAGTAGTGTTTTATTGCGAGAAGTATCAATGAATCACATCGATGTAACACTCCCTCCCACCCCCTTACACTTCCCCAAGTTGATGGGAGGTGTTAATTTTCATTAACCTAACCTCCAAGGTCTCATTATGGAAATTTGATTACAAAATTTCCATCCTTTATAATGTTCTGAAAATTAACCTTGGATAATGCCATCGCGCCCATATCATCAATAGATTTTTGGTGATATAAAACTTACCTCAATCTGACTCTTGGATTAATGTTTATGCTAATTTAAACTTCAACTAACTAAGTGGTGCCACATAGCAACCACACAACCAATGGTTAATTTCCTTGCAATTTAAACCTTAATTTAAACCCATATTAGTTTGAAGAAATAATTTGTTATTGATGTCAAAGGGTGTCTTGATGGCGATACAAATCACATAGGATTAAATAGGACTTTAAGCCCTTTCCAATGAGTATTTATTTGCCTCCTAACTCCTCCTTGTTCAAGAGAAATTGAATTTACAAGCTGGAAAATATCTATTTTTTTATGTCTATCAAGTCAGCCTACATAAACATAAGTCAGACCCTCTCTCCTTAACAGTCATGATGGTTCAATGATTAAACTTGAATAAAAACAATTATTGTTTCCTCCAAATTTAGTAATAAACTCAATCGAGGAGCATATAAGAAATTCAAACCCGAGAAAGTGAAAAAGCAGGTTCATATCTCATGAACCTCAAAGTTGTTTGAATGAGTAAGATTTGGTTTTCTATCTTTTTTTTGATTAAGGCTTCTTTGAGGATTATTCTAATCCGGTTTGAACATTGTCTTCTATTGGAATCCATCCTTTTGGGTGACATCTTCTAGAGCGAAATTAGGATTGTCCTTGAGGTACTACTTCGGCATCTTTGTGGTACAAAATTTAGTCTAAAAACTTGACCTATTTAAAACTTGGAATAGATTGTGAAACTTGGACTATGGCTAACTATGGACTATGGAAAACTGTGGAAAATCAAATTGTGGAAGGTTGTAGTATCTCAACAAACTTGAATGTGGAAGACCCGATTCCTTGAATGTGGTAGACTCATACTTATGACTATCTTTTGTGACATAACATAGTGACAAAAACTTCAACCTTGAATAACGCTGATGTATCCTTATTTTTGGAGCATCATTTTTTGTGTCTTTTGGAGCAAACTTGAAACTATCTTCAAGACATGCTTAGGGAAAACTTTGACCAGTCTATAAGGTGACTTTGGATTATTTTATGAGAAAAATTTGCACCAAGTTGAGACATGACTTGGATCAAATTATGTATCAGACTTTGAATTTCTTTGAATCCTCTATTTTGTGGAAAAACTTGATATTTTTGGGAGAAATTTTGAATATTTTTATAGCAGCGTGTAAAGCATCTTCAGAGTAGTTTGTGAGGAAGTTTATTGTAGCCTTACTGAATTTTAGTTTAAGGTTGGAGCCTTGTGAAAGACCAGGTTGGAGCCTATATTTGTTGTGAGGATTGGAGACCTCATTCAAGATGGAGCATTGAGACATAAATGGAACCATCATTCAAGGTTGGGGCCTTGAAGAAGTTACAGATTCTATTGTATAGTTGGAGCCTAAATTTTTTGTTCTATTTTTTGCATTCTAGTTTAATTTGTGATAAAATCTTAACTGTCAAAATATAACAATTGGTATGAAAAAGAATAATTCACCACCCCCCTCACTACTTACAACAATTGGTAACAAAACCAACTTATTCAAGATCAAATTGATAGTTGGAAGAACAATTTTCGAATCATAATTGCTAGTAAAGATGTCAAGGTCCCCAATTTGATGGAACAAATTTTTCCTTCTAGAAGGTCATAATGGAGTATTGCTTAATGTCTCTTGGAGTAAAAGTTTGGCAATCTGTCTCAGGTGGATACAAGATCCCATCTAGTCTTTCAACAAATCCAGATGGAAAGAAAGCATATGTGGAAAATGTAAATGCTTTGAATTCTATAGAAAGTGGTTTATTAGATTGAAAATTCACCAAAGTTATTGGTATTAAAATAGCTAAATATATGGAGGACAAGCTCGTCCATATTTATGAAGGAGATAACAAGGTCAAAAAGGAAAAGCTTCAAACCTATAGAAGGTAGTTTGAATTCTCAAGTTGAATGATGAAGAAGATGTTGCTACTTATTTTCTCTGAGTAGATGAGTTAGTCAACTATATCAAAGACCTAGGTGAAGAAGTTAAAGAAAATATGTTTGTGCAAAAGGTATTGAGATCTCTTCTAAACCATTTTGATGTCATGGTTTTTATCATAGAAGAACTAAAAGATTTGGACTCTCTATCAAAGGATGAGGTTCATGGAATTCTGACAACATATGAATTGAGGTTAGGAACTTCAAGTCATAAGGAACTTGCAACCAAGGAATCAAGAAAGGGAAAGAATTTTGATTGCAACAACAATGATTCTAACACTGAAATGGCACAATTTGTCGAGAAGCTTAGGAAAGGATCAAACTCAAAGGTATGTCACCTATCATTTTCTTTAGATGTGGTAAAATAGGACATGATGCAACAAATTCCCATGTTAATGATGAAAATTATGATAAATATGAACCCAATAGAAGAACCTTCAAGAGGAAAGGCTTAAGAAAAAATAATTTCTTCACCAAAAAAGATGGTGACGATTTTTATGAAGAAGAAGAATATGGTGGAAGCAGTGAAGTATTGTTCATGGCCTTGCCAAATGAAATAGGTAATCCAAAAAGAAAAAGGTCTAGAAGAAATAGAAGGAAATGTGGAAGAACTATTTATTAGTTCCATAGAAGAAAATGAGAGAATTAGGAAAAATAATAGAAAATTATCTCAATAAATCATCTCTCAAAACCGAGAAGGAAGAAGCTAAAAGAATAGAAGAACTGTTGAAAAATAAGTTGAAGGAAAATGAAGAAACTCGTGATAAATTCAAAACTAAATTTGTATACTTAAAATGAGAGTTGGAAAAATCCAACAATAATTTGAAGAGTCTCCATATGTTAGATGTCATTATTAGCTCTTAAAGGCCAACTCATGACAAGGAAAAGGAAGAAACCCATGATAAATTGAAAACTAAATTTGTATACTTAAAAGGAGATTTGGACAAAGCCAACAATAATTTGAAGAGTCCCCATACCTTAGATGTAACTATTAGCTCTCAAAGGCTACTTTATGACAATTCTACACTTGGATATATAAGCAAATATTCTAATTCAAAGGAAGAAACCAATGATCATCATGAAGAAAAGCCTAGACATTTTGTTGATGTCATTAAAGGATCTTATAATCCTAACCCTACAAGAAATATAAGGAATGAAAAATAGTCCCTTACTGAAAGGAATATCTCATCAAGGAAAGCTTATCCTAACATGTATCAAACTCTTTTTCTTGGTCATTTTTTCTTTTGCAAAACAATTGTCATCAAGCAAAACATTGCAAGATCTCAAGGTATAATTACCAAAATAAGACTAATACTGTTAAGAAAAAAGACCAAATCAGGACTTATAACTCCTTTTCTCTTATTTCAAAGTATATTCTAGAATGTTACAAATGTATTAATCCAGTCCATATAGCACAAAACTATCCTCTAGAGAAAGAGAAAGTTTGGAGAAAGAAAATTAGAGAATATACCTCTAAGAATTGCAGTCTAGATTTATGTGCTCATAAAAAGGAAAAACAATGATTTGTACATAGTGGACATCCTAGGCACGTGACAGGTGACCCGAAAAATTTATCTCTATAAGCATATAGAATTTATGGAAATGTGACCTTAGGAGACAATGGATCTGTTTAAATTACTAGGAAAGGCACAATGAGTCTCATCAGTGGCAAGGGGGAAGCACAAAATGCGCTACACGTTGAAGGGATCAATCATAATCTTCTGAGTGTTAGTCAAATATGTAATCAAGGACATTATATCTTCTCCCATTCCAAGGAATATGAGATAAGGATATCATCTTTAGGAAAGCTGGTACGAAGAGTAAGAATAGCAGATAATGTATACATTCTCAAATAAATTCAATAAGAGAGATGTTACATGAGTCAAGCAAATGAAATTTGGTTGTGGTACAAGCGTTTGGGACAGCTAAGCTTTGATAACTTGGTAAAGATTAGAAAAAATCAAGAAATAAGAGATATTCCTAGAATATTAAAGCTAGCAAATTTTATTTGTGCATCATGTCAACATGGAAAGAAAGCTAGGATCAAATTCAAATCAAAGAAATGTTTGACATCAAAGCCTTTGGAAATCATTCATGTAAATTTATGCGATCCAACCAGAACTCCACCTCTGCAAGGAGAAATGTGCTTTATTTTATTTATAGATGATTATATTAGCATTATGTGGGTATTTTTCATAAGATATAAGTCATAAGCATTATATCATTTTAAAACTTTCGAAGTAATAGTTGAAAATGGAAGTGATTTGAAAAAAATGCTTAAGATCGGATAGAAGTGGATAATTTATCTCAGGAGAATTAAATGAATTATGTGATTAATATGGAATCAAGAGGGAACTTTCTGTTTCTAGGACTCCAAAACAAAATGGAGTAGTAGAAAGAAAGAATAGATTTGTACAAGAGACTGTAAGAACAATACTGTTGGAAGTTGATTTATAGGCTAATTTATGGAGGGAGGAATTTGGGGTAGTAGTCTATATCATGAACAAAGCACAATTATGAGTAAATAATTATAAAACTCCATATGAACTATGCAAAGGAAGGCATGCCTTTGTGAAACAATTTAGAATATTTGGGAGAAAATTGTTTATGAAGATTAATGATGATTCACTGGGAAAATTTGATTCACGTGTTGATGAAGGAATTTTTGCTTGGATACTCATTAATAAGAAAGGCCTACAAATGCTACAACAATCGCTTCCGTGAAAGCATTGATGTAAATATTGATGAGGCTCTTCCTAAAAGGCAAGTTGTCAAACCAATGAATAATATTGTATCCTTGTAGATCTCGAGGAAGGTGCTGTAAAAGAAGAGAATGAATTGGAAAATCAAAAGGAGGAATCATCTCAAACACCATTGAAGTTAAAGTTTGTAAAAAAACATCATCCAAAAGCCAAAATAATTGGAGATGTGGATGGAGAAATAAATAATTGAAGAAAGATGAAAAAAATACCAAAAAGAGGTGATATTTCCTTACTATCCCTAGTTGAACCAAAGGATTTCACCAAAGTAAGCAAGGATTGACATTAGATAAAGGCAATGGAAGAAGAGATGAACCAAATTGAAAATAATGAAACATGGGAACTAGTATCTCTTCTAAATGATAAGAATGTCATAGGAACCAAGATGGAGAAGTCATCATAAATACTTTCGCTCCTTTTGCCGGATTAGAGGCTACAAGGATGTTCTTAGAATTTTCTTGTCCTAAAGGCTTCAAATTATATTAGATTGATGTGAAGTCATCCTTTCTAAATGGAGATCTGAAAGAAGAAGTATACATGGAACAACCATAAGGGTTTGACTTGTTAGAAAATAAATAATTCATTTACAAATTAAATAAGGAATTGTATGGATTAAAACAAGCTCCAAGAGCTTGGTATGCTAGACTGGATCAATATCTTCAACAAAATAGATTCAAAAGAGGAGTTGAGAGAATCAATCTTTACATGAATATGGAAAAATAAATTTTGTTGATCACATTGGTATATGTGGATGACATGATTTTTGGCAGCAACAATGATGAGATGAGTCACAAATTTTACCAAGAAATGTCAAAAGAATTTAAAATGTCAATGATTGGAGAGTTTACTTTCTTTGTTGCACTTCAAGTAACACAAACTGATGCTGGAATTTGCATAACACAAAAAGATTACCTCACGTAAGGATGGTGAAACCGCTACAATTAATGAAACTCTCTAAAGATCAATGATTGGAGGGATTCTATACCTAAAATATTCATGAATAAATATCATGTAGATAGTAGGAATGTTGGAAATATTTTAGTCAACCCCTAAGGCATCATACATGCAAGTTGTGAAAATAATATTTAGATATTTAAAGGGAACTCCTGATTTTGGACTATGGTACCCTAAGAGAAAAAATATTAACTTGACAACATATACTGACACAGTCTGGGTAGGAAGCATTAATGATTGAAAGAGAACTAGTGGGAATGCATTCTTCTTAGGATATTGTCATGTATCTTGGCTAAGCAAGAAACAATCATCTATATCTCTCTCCATAGTTGAAGTTGAGTATATAGAAAAAACATATTGTTGTACACAAATTCTATGGATGAAGGAAGCATGGGAGGATGTGAAAATAGAAACATATCATCCTATCACCATCTATTGTGACAATACTAGTGTCATCAGTCTCTCAAAAAATGTAATCATGCATTCAAACACAAAACATATTCCAATCAATGATCAATTTCTTCAAGAGAAGGATGCAAAATAGAACATCAAAATGGAGTATGCCAACACTAAGGAACAAATTGCAGATATCTTCACAAAGCCCCTACCTTAAGAAGCATTTAAATATATTCGTCAAAATATGGGGGTAATTTCTCGTGTATCCTAATAGAGCATCCCTTTTCTATTGATGTCAGAGGAAGAAAACATGAATATAGGAGAAGCAAAATCATGATAGGGGGGTAGCATGATGATAGGGGGAGTAACACCATGATAGGGGGAGTAGCTATGGGGAGATTGTTGTCATCAATAAAAAAGGGGGATATTTTTGAAGAAATAATTAGTTATTGATGTCAAATAGTGTCTTGATGGAGATAAAAATAAAATGGGTTTAAATATGAATTTAAGCCCTTTCCAACAAGTATTCACTTTCCTCCTAACTCCTCCTCGTTGAAGAGAAATGAATTTACAAGTTGGAAAATACCTAGTTTTTATCTCTGTCAAGTCATCCTACATAAACATAACTCAACCTCTCTCTCCTTAACAATTGTGATGGTTCGGTGATTAAAACTTTATATATATAAGTCTTTTTTCCTCCAAATTTAGTGATAAAATTGATTAAGGAGCAAATAAAAGATTCATACTTGAGGAAGCGAGTAAAGGAGGTTCATATCTCATGAACCTAGGAGTTGTCTGAAGGAGCAAGATTTAGTTTTATATTTCTATTTTGATTAAGGCTTCTTGGAGGATTATTCTGATCAATTTTGAAAGGTGTCTTCTATTGGAATTGATCACCCTTTCTGGTGATATCTTCTAAAGTAGAATTAAGATTGTCCTTGAGGTATTATTTCAACCTCCTTGTGGCACAAAAGTCGGTCTAAAAACTCAAGCTATTTTATACCTATGGAAAAATATGGAAACTCATATTGTGGCTAACTGTGGAAACTCAGACTATGGCTAACTATGGATTGTAGCAGACTATGGAAACTCAGAATGTGGAAGACTATAGTATCTCGATAGACTTTACTAGGTAAAACCTGGATCCTTTAATGTGGTAAATTTGAACCTATGACTATTTCTTGGGACAGAGCATAATGACAAAAACTTCGACCATGTAGAGTGCATGCGTATCCTCGGTGTTGGAGCATCATTTTTTTTTATCTTTTGGAGCAAACTTGAAGCTAAATTGAAGACATGCTTAGGGAAGACTTTGATCAATCTATGAGGTGACTTTATATTAGTTTATGAGAAAAAGTTTCACCAAGTTGAGAGCATACTTGGATTATGTTTTGTATCAAAATTTGAAGTTCTTTGAAGCCTCTCTTTTGTGGAAAAGCTTGGTGTTCTTTGGAACAACTTTGAATATTTTTGTAGAAACATGTAAAGAAAATTTGGAGCAATTTGTGAAGAAGTTTATTGTAGCCTTATTGAAGTTTAGTTCAAGGTTAAAGCCTTGCGAGAGACCAGGTTGGAGCCCAGATTCGTTGTGAGGATTGGAGTCCTCATTAAAGGTTGGAGCCTTGAGAGAGACCAAGTTGGAACCTAGATTTATATTAGAGGATTGGAGTCCTCATTCAAGGTTGGAGCCTTGAAGAAGTTAGATATTATATTGTATAGGTTGAAGCTTGAATTTTTTGTATAAGAGGATTAGATTTCTCACTTCATTCATTAATAAAATTATTTTCTTATTCAAATTCTTATGGTCTGGTTTAATTTATGATAAAATGCTAATTGGAATAATATAATAATTGAAATAAATATTGATTCACCCCCCTCTCAATATTTCCATCATATTTTGTGTCACTAGTGGGGCTCCTACCTCCCTAACAATTGATGTATTCCATTGTTGTAAATTTCCTTGCTAGCTAATGGATGAGCATTCCATCATGGCTCCTATGAAACTTCCCACAACCAGGAAATGTTTAGCTATACCCGATACTCAATAAAAGGAATGGAAGGAAAATATCCATCCCAAAACACCAATATTTGACATCACACTCTTTGTTACTAGTGCCTAGAAACAAGGGAGAACCTTTTGAATCTTCTGGTTGGCGCGGTTTGGGATGACATGGCACATCACATGAAACCACATGGCATCCATGTATTCACATAGATTCCATTTCAGCCTTCCTTCACAACACCTTTTTGACATCATACTAACATTAGGCTAATGTCACCCTGCCACATTGCATCCTTCGTTGGTGCTACATGTCATCCAAAAATAAGCCACTTAGCCCTCAAAAAGGGCTATTTCTACTTGCGACAAGTCACACCAACAATGTGCCATACCAAAAACCTTAACACATCATTCTGTGTATGTGGCATCCATGTACGTCTACCTGGCCCTCATGGTATATGCCACCTTAGCTTACTTTGTGTCCGATAGGGTTGAGCACCTCTATGTATTTTAATTCTTCCTTGTTTAAATATGGAAAATATTTTGTCACACTTTCTTTCCATTGTGCCCAAGTCCAAATGAACTAAGTTGAGGCCCAAAACTAAGCATAAGGTGCACTATAAATTTTATTGTCGATTACTCTTATCATCAATGTCATGATTTTTGTCTACCACACCCATTCCAAAGAATTATCACTTGGGGATGGAGCAAAGCACAATATTAAGATATAATTACAAAATTAAGAATAAGTTTTCCATTAATATAATCATGATGATTAGATCTAACAAAAATAACTAATACAAGTCTAATTTTTCCAATGCTTAGATTTAGAAATTCCATGGGATTTCCAAGGACTTGTTGAAGCTTTCCTTGAAGAAAAACATTTCTCAGAATGATGAAGTCCATAGGGAAAAATCCCTCATCCCACACTAACATTTGAGAAATTATGCACATCCATGATGCTTTAATGGATCATTTGGCATGCCTACCATAAGTTAAAGAAATGAGAAAAACCATGGCTACTCTACTATATAACTTCAAGCCCAGTGGCCTCGTCTCAACCACATAATGGATTCCATATAGAATCTAGTAGATCTACTGGTAAAACATAAATTATTGCACAAATAAATTTAGCATTATTAATCAACAAATTAATGGCCATGCCAAGAATTGATTTCCACACGTTATAACAGTTAACCATGCACGGAAATGATTCATTCAATTCATGTAAGAAACTCTACAACTCAGTAATATAGCAACAAGAATAGAGGTCACACATCCTCTCATAACCATGAGAACATTTAAATAACATCTGATTAGAGACAATCAAGAATATCAAATTCGCCCATAAAATATGTTGTTACATGGATTTCCAAAATACATAACAATATCATTTACCATTCCCAATGCAACATATGTACATGTGAATATATTAGCTGATTAAATTAGGTGACTAGTAATTGAGGGATGGAATTCAACTCTCCACCTAACTATAAGCTAGATATACTGCAACCTCTCTTGCAGTTGACCACCCCCAAGCCAGATTCAGAGACTAAGGAGTTAAGTGCTCAAGGGAATTTACACCAATACAAGTCAACCAAATCACATGGGAAATTAGAGAACATAGTGTCTCCATTTGTTACTTAGGGGTATAAAGCACACAATGTATCCACCCAATCAAACACTTCATGCAATCCAGAGCACACAAAGCTCCACCCAACAATCACTACAAATTCCATAGTCCAGGGTGTCTCCACCTAATTTACACTACATGAATCAAAGCCCAAAATTCTTCCTTTTGAAATATAACAGGAATTCATAACACACTGTGCCTCCACCTATTAGGCTTCCATGGGAGTTCAATGTCCACCTCTAGAGTCTCCACCTATGGAAACATCACAAGAATTCCTAAAGCATACAACATCTCCATCTGCTAAGCATGAACCCATGGCATATAGTGACTCCACCTTCTTACACAACAATTGTATTTTTCTTTACACTATGCTCCTTGGCATGCTTTCATGCCTATGAATTCATTAATATTTCACCACGTTTTGCAATAACTTCCCATTCCATTATTTTTGTGCATACGAGAGTAACCACACTTCCCACATGCTTCTGCATAACCCCACCTCCTTGCATATTTTTCTCCATACCACTATGTTTTAGCGGCTACAACCACCCTCCAAAATTTTGTCTATGATTCGATTTTGGAGACATTATTTTTATCTATAGGAGCTCATCTTGCACTGATATAGCTATTCATGCTTTGAATGAGACTTATCTTTTCAAATTTTCTTGTGTTTTCTCACTTAGTTGATTCTTCTAAGTCACAAGGTGATCTCCCAACTTGGTCTCACAACAATTCTGGGCTTGCCTCTAGAAACTGCACAATCATTGAGGGAAAGTAGCCTTGATGATAGGAATTGCACAGTCCTGACTGCAAATCAGCCTTAATATTAGAAACTGCACAATCATGGAAGGCAGCCTAGCATTGACCCCAGAAATTGTGCAACCCTCACTAAGCTCAGAAACTACGCAGTGCACGAGCTGAAAAGTTTCCCAGTTCCCCAAAACTATGCAGACTTTCCCGATAGTGTGCATAGAAACTTTCCCTGAAAAAAGAAAATCAAAAAGGAAAAAAGTATCCCTAAAAAGTAGGGATATATTTTTAGTATCCTAAAGGAGGCACTTGCACTATTTTTAGAAACTTCTGCAAGTGTATCTTTTTCCTTGATTTTAGGCATGCACGTCATAAACCCTAATTCACCCCAATTCATTGAGTTGACACTTCTAGAGCTCATTTCCATACTTGATCTTGGAGCTATAGCATTCTCAAGGAGATCAAGGAACCTTCGGTGTGATTTTCATCACTTTTCCGGGTGAGTTTCACTTTTGTCATCCTTTGCCGCTTTTTCTATCGCTTTTTGTCATTTGGCTTATGTGAGTATGATTTCACTTGTTTCTCTTCATGGTTGTTGGAGTTTTAACTCATATAAGTGTTGATTTAAGTTTTAGATTTCCGTTCCCAAGTGTCACATTAGTTTTCTTATTTTTGCACCAATGGTCATTCTTGTGGAGACTCTCCTCACATACTTTATTTTCATTTTGTTTGATTAATTGTTGCACTTGATTCACATGAATTTACTCACACTTAGTCAGATCTACACTCAGCTTCACACTATCTCTCATATCTACTCATTTTATGCGCTTCCCTTAGGCATATCGACACTTCGCTTGGTCGGTTTCACTTTGTCTAGCTGGCACTACGCAATCCTAAGGCTCAAGCCAGAAGCTTGGCCTATAGAATTATGCAGTGCATAGATCAAGATGGCTTCAATTGTGCACTACACAGTTCCAGGAGCCATCCTTTCATATTGGCCACTGAGATTACGTAATGCACAGCCTCTCCTAGGCATCTTCCCAGGATGAATTGCGCATTGCGCATTTTAAGCCCACAATATTCGACCTTGGCTGTTGAGAGTGTGCAATTCACAGTTCCCACAGGTAGCCAGTCCCTCTTGCCAACGAAAGCTACACAATACTTCCCATCTCATGCCCAATTTTCTGCTTGAACTTTCCTTGTAAGTAGATTTGTTTAAGGCTGATATTTTCTTTCCATGAGTGTCTTTTCTGTCCCATGGGTGCAAAAATTGTTAAGCACCTCTTCAACAGTTAGTGTTACCATGGCACCTAAGAGAGATGCTTCAAAAGAAACCACTGAGAGAAATATTGGGGAAACAGTTGAGAAAACATCAATAGATTTTCTAGTGTATGTAGGTACTCATCTTTTTATAGAAAAGGGATCATCATTGACATGGCAAGAGGTTAAATATGCTTTTGCAAAAGACTTTGAGGTAGACTTAAAGGACTAGCAGGTTTATCTTAGCATCTAGCAATCAGGTGTATATAAGGTTTCATGCATGTATCCAGCCATCCCGTGTGGAGATGTCATCAACTGGATTGTCTCAAACATTGATGAGAAGACCATGACATTGAGCAGTGTGAGTGGACAAAATATTTCCACCTTTTGGGAAGATGTATATCAATGCATGTATCACTTTCCCAAGCTAGTAGAGCACATGGACTCACTTTTCTATGCCACCCACAACTATGTGAACACAAGAGACATTGCCAAAGGCTATGTGAAAGATCGAGTTTTGACAGACACCCACCCATGTGTACAAGACAAAGTCCCTCACGAAGGCCTACCATCTCTTGGTTACCTTCGCTTATAGAATCCATGGTCAGGGGAGCATGGAAACCTTTGCTGAAGGGTGGGAAGTCTTATTTGACGAACCGGTGAACAATGGGAAGTCATTCAACTGATCAGATATGTTGCCTTGATAGTTGAAGTCCCATGTAGCATAGGCTCGAAATCCTCTAGAGGGTGAGCAAGAATGGTTATATGTGTATGCATACTTATTGGATAAAATCTATGCACAACAATAGTTCCTGGCATGAACTGGACATGGACACCATGATAAATTACCACGCACATCTATTGCAAGTTTCTTTTAGAATGCAATTATCGAGGAGAAATGGCATGCCTAACTAACCACTTCATCATCCTATTGTACAGGCTCATATTTGAAGAAGATCCACCTTGCATGTCACAAGAAGAAATGGAGATGATAACAGATATTGCATATTGGTATTCCTCACTAGGTGGCACCTTCATTAGAGTGTTTGGCGGAGAGATGCCTTTGCATGTTTTACCAAGGTATGCCAATGAAAAACTTGTCATGCAAGAAGTATCATACCTTCTCACCACAGGGTTATCAGTAGCATTACACAGGAAGAGGAAAGAAATATGGCCCACTCTTCCTTTGCAGATTTGATTATAAGAGATAAAGAACTTGAAAGTTGCGGATGTCAAGGCAAAGGAGATAGTGAGTTTTAAATTCAACACTCAGGACTTTAATATGTATGATCCCTGTAGTATTTCTAAATACCACTTTGTGAGATTTTAATTTCTGTGGATTGGTGGGGAATTCCATTGGCTAGAGGAGTATCCATGGAGGCACTGTTACAATGTCTCCAGACTACTTGAGTCGGTCAGATTACGAGGGACTTCACAGGCTACTCCATAGACTGTAGCAATTTTGGAAGCAACAACAACATAGTGCATATTGTGTAGGGAAAGGGAAAGAGGAATATTGCTGACACTCCAAAGGGAGAACAAATCTTCAATATGAAAGCATATCTTATTCTCATGAAAGTAGTTTTGGCAGCAGAAGAAAAGACGAAGAAAAGGATATAGAGAGAAGAGCGAAGGAAGAGAGAAAAGAAGAGGTTGTAGGAGGCAACATTGAAGATACATGAGATAGAGCAAAAGTTGAAGGAAGAACAAGAGTTGAGGAGGAGAGAACGAGAAGCAGAAGTAGGAGGAAGAACAAAGGCAAGGCATGATGACAAAGGAAGCAATGCCAATATAGGTTGAAGAGAAGGATTAGAACCAACCAGCAGCTGAGGAGGAAGGTGAATAGATGCAGGATCGAGAGCTTGCTCAGAAGATTAAGCAATTGATTGAAGTGATAGACATGGATATGGAACAAGAGTCGCAAAATCAAGATGTTGATATGATGCCGAGTGCACCATAGGTCATCCCACAGTCTTCACCACCTCTAGTAGTAGAGCCATCCCCGAGTGAGCAAAGGGGTGTTGTTCCCTTGGATGATGATCTTGTAAAGGATGTGTACAATCTATCATTCATTTAGTTCTAAAGGAAGATTGTACAAGCACAAATAAATCCTTTTGAAAGGCACGCCATGGTACATCCGCAGGGTTCCTTTCATGTGCTTTTTGTTTTTACTTTTTTGCGGGTTCATTCAAAGTTTGGACTTTTGGTATTTATAGGCTTGTATTTCTTGTTTATTGGTATACTTGTATATCTTTCTTGAAATGCATTCCCTCGCCTACATAGGTTAGCCAATGCACTAGTGGTTGCATTGGAAGTATCACTTTATGTAAGTTTGGCCTATGTTGTGTTTACGTTAGGAGTAGGAGTAGTCTTGCTTTGTTTGTTGTTTCCTTTGATTTTATTTACCTTGTTTCACTTTTATCCTGTTTCTTTCCTTTCATTTTTTTTCTTTCTAATTATGGCTTAGTTTCTGCATGAGACCATGTTTGGATTCTCAGACAAGCTCGACAAAATCAAAGAGGAGGTTGTACTGCTATCAATGCTTGGTTATTTGTCTATTCCCTCTCTTTATGTGAATCTTGCATTTCTTTTAGTCGATGATACTTTGATGGAAAATATGTTCCTTTCAGAGAGAGTCATGGTGAGATCACGATGCTTGCACTTTTAACTAGTACCACCTACTCTAATCAGTCTTCTATTTTCAGTTAATACTTGTCAACTAAGTCGAGTATTGTAAAGAGGGGAGGAAAAACCTAACAAGTATGTTAGAGGTATATATAAATATTTTTCTTTGAAGGGACAACCTATTTTTCTCTCAATAAGTTGGGATCCCTCTTCTGCCTCATGAATAAGTAAGTGCCTATGCGCAGTTCTTTGAAAAAATGAAAAATGAAATAAAGGGAAAAAGAAGAGAAAGTATTCCTAAGTAGAAAGGTGAAGAAAGTAACTCTGCTTGGGTATTGTCTAGACCTGCTGGCAGCGGAGCAATGCTTGCATTAATGAAGTGACTTTGTCGGGGTACTATCCATGCCTACTGGAAGTAGAGAAAAACCAGATATGAAAACTAAGACCCTGACAATCTCTTTTACTTGTGCATTTATATACTCCTCATCCCCAATTGAAACAACTCAGTTTGTTTTGGCTTGGTATGTGTGCTTCCGATGAAGAGAATGGTAGGGACTATATCTTTAACCCAAGCTAAGTGAAGAAGCTATTGCAATCAAAGAAATGAACAATACTTCTGGAAGAGTTAGACCTATTTTGCATGAGACGGATTCCATACAAAGAGCTAGAGTTCTACCAGTGTGTCGCCATTATTGTATCGACTACAACCACACTCCAAAATTTTACCTATGCTTTGATTTGGAGCCTTCCTTTTTACCTACAAGAGCTCATCTTGCACTAATCTAGGTATTTATGCTTCACCTGAGACTTATATTTTCATTTTCGTTTGCGTTTGATCACTTAGCTGATTCTTCTAAGTCACAAGATGATCTCCCAACTTGTTCTCACAGCAGTTATGGGTTTGCCTTCAGAAACTACACAATCCTTGAGGGCAAGCAACCTTGATGATAGGAATTGCACAATCTTGACTGATAGTCAACCTTGAGCTTAAAAACTTCATAGTCATGGAAGGCATCCCAACACCGATCCTAGAAACTTTGCAACCCTCACTCTGCTCAGAAATTGCACAATGCACTGAGCCGAAAAGTTTACCAGTTCCCCTGAACTGCACAATCTTTCCTAGCAGTGTGCATAGCAAGTTTCCTCAGAAAAAAAGAGGAAGCAAAAAAGAAGAAAACATCCCTAGAAAATAAGGATCTATTTTTGGTATCCTGAGGGAGGCACTTGTGCTATTTTTAGAAACTTCTACCAGGTGTCGTTTTTTTTCTTGATTTTAGACATGGTTGCCATAAAATCTAATTCTCCCAAATCTATTTAATAGATGCTTCTAGAGCTCATTTTCACACTCGATATTGGAGCTCTAGCATTCCCAAGGAGATCAAGGAACCTTCAATGCAATCTTGTCACTTTTTTGGGTAAGTTTCGATTTTGTCATCCTTTGTTGCTTTTTCTGTTGCTTTTTGTCATTTGGCTTGTGTGAATAGAATGTCACTTGTTTCTCTTCATGGTTCTTGGCATTTTAACTTGTAGAAGTGTTGTTTTAAGTTTTATATTTCCTTTCCCAAGTGTCGCATTAGTTTTCCTATTTTTGCACCAATGGTCATTGTTGTGGCGACTCTCCTTGCATACTTCAGTTTCCTTCTGTTTGATTAATTCCTGCACTTGATTCACATTCATTTACTCACACTTAGTTAGATCTACACTCAGCTTCACACTAACTCTTAGATCTACTCATTGTCCATCATTGCCTTGGGTAGATCGACACTTCCCTTAGTCGGTTTCACTTTGCCCAACTGGCACTATGGAATCCTAAGGCTCAAGCCACAATCTTGGCCTCTAGAATTTCTCAATGCACAATCCAAGATGGATTCAACTATACGCTACGCAGTTCTAGGATCCATCCTTTCATCTTTGCCACTAAGATTGTGCAATGAGTAGTCTCTCTCATACCTCTACCCAGGCTGAACTGCGCATTACAGAGTTTCAACCCACAAGCTTCGACCTTGACTGTTGGGATTGCATAATGCATACTTTGCACAGGAAGCCATTCCCTCTTGCCAATGAAAATTTCACAGTCCTCCCCATCTAATGCTCGGTTTACTGCTTGAACTTTCCTTATAAGTATATTTGCTTAAGACTGATATTTTCTTACCATGAGTGTCTTTTCTGCCCCACAGGTACAATAGTTGTTGAGCACCTCTCCCATAGTCACTGTTACCATGGAACCTAAGAGAGTTGCTTCAAAATAAACCACTGAGAGCAGTATTAGGGAAGCATTCAAGAAAACATCAGTAGATTTTCTAGTGTACGTAGATACTTAGTTGTTTATAGAAAAGGAATATTCACTTAAATGACAGTAGGATAAAGATGATTTTGCAAAATAATTCAAGGGAGACTTAGAGGATGGAAAGGTTTATCTCAACATCTAACAATTAAGGCTATACAAGGTTGCATGCAGGTATCCAACCTTCCCGTGTGCAGATGTCATCATCTTGATTGTCTCACACATTGATGAGAAGACCATGACATTGAGCAGTGCGATTAGATATAAGCTAGCCACCTTTCAAGAATAAGATTGTTAATGCATGTATCACTTTCCCGAGCTAGTAGAGTGAATGGACTCACTTTTCTATGCCACACACAACTATGTGACCACAAGAGACATTGTCAAACGTGGGGTCAAAGAGCCATCAAAGTTTCAACTGACACACACCCATGTGTATAAGACAAATTCCCTTAGGAAGGCCTACCAGCTCTTGGTTATATTCTCTTGCAGGATCCATGGTCAGGAGAGCACAAAAACCTTTCCTGAAGGGTGGGCAGTCTTATTGGACCAAGTGGTGAATGATGGGAAGTCATTCAGCTAGTCAGATCTCTTGGCTCGACGATTGAAGGCCCATGTAGCGTAGGCTCAAAATGCTCCTGAGGGTGAGCGGGAAAGGTTCTATATGTTTGTATACTTACTGGATGCAATCTGTGCACAATAACAATTCCTTGGCATGAACTGGACATGGACACCACTAGAAACTTCCATGCACATCTATTGTGAGTTGCTTTTGAAAAGAAGTTATCGAGGATTAATGGCATGGTAATTGACCACTTCATTATCCTGATGTACAAGCTCATATTTGAAGAATATCCACCTTGCATGTCACAAGAAGCAATGGAGGCGACAACAAACATCGCAGGGTATGCCTCGCTAGGTGGCACATTCATTAGAGTGTTTGGCGGAGAGAAGCTTTAGCATGTTCTACCAAGGTACGTCACCGAAAACTTATCACGCAATAACTATCATACCATCTTGCCACAAGGTTATCAGCAGCGCTGCATAAGAACAAGAAAGCACCATGGCTCACTCTTCCTTTGCAGATTGGATTATATGAGATAAATAACTTGAAATTCATGGGTGTCAAGGCAATAGAGATAACAAGATTTGAATTTGACACTTAGGATTTAATTTGTATGATCCCTGTAGTATTTGTAAAGACCACTGTGCAAGAGTTTACTTTTCGTGGATCAGTGGGGCATTCCATTGGATAGAGAAGGATCCATGGAGGCACTGTTACAATGTCTCCAAACTCCATGAGCTGGTCATCTTAGCAGGGACTTCAAAGGATGCTCCATTGATGACAAAAATTCCGGAAGCAACAACAAAAAAAGACAACAATCCCGTGTAGAACAGGGGAAAGAGGAAGATTGTTGATAGTCCAGAGGGAGAACAAAGCTGCAAGATGAAAGAAGATCCTATTTTCATGAAATCATATTTTGCAACAAAAGCAAAGAGGAAGCAGAGAATATAGAGAGAAAAGTGGAGGAAGAGAGAAAAGCAGAGGTTATAGGAGGCAGAATTGAAGCTGTAGGAGACAAATCAGAAGTTGAAGGAAGAATACAAATTAGGGAGGAGAGAATGAGAAGAGAAGCAAGAGCACGATGAAGAATAGAGTCAAGGTGCAATGATAGAGGAAACAATATTTATATAGGTTAAAGAGCAGGAGTATAACCAACTAACAACAGAGGAGGAAGCTAAACAGATGCAGGATAGGGAGTTTGCTCGACAGATTGAGAAATTTATTGAAGTGAAAGACCTGGAGATGGAACAGGAGCTACAAAATGAAGATGTTGATCTGATGCTGAGAGAACCATAGGTCATCCCATAGTCTCCACCACCTCCAGTAGTAGAGTCAGCGCCGAGTGAGCAAGGGGGTGTTGTTCCCCTAGATGATGATCTAGTAATGGATGTGTACATTCTATCATTCGATGAGTTCCAAAGGAGGATTGTACAACCACAGAGAAAGCACTTTGCAGATGATCACGTATCATATGCATTTGTTAGAGAAAGGGTGATAGTGTCAGACACTAGGAAGAATCTAAATGCCATTTCTGAAGCCAACTTGGCCTATGCAGGAGCAACAAGATCAAACATCCAGTATTTTACAACCGAGAATGAGAAATTGACATAGGATTTGCAGCCTTCTAGGAAATAGGCAGAACAACTCCACGCAGTAGCACAAAATGCAGTTTCCACATAGGTTTACTTTGATGAGATGAGATCAAAAATGCTTGCTGAAGTATCAACACTTGGAGAAACCATGCAGAAGCTCTCTGAGGGGTTTGTTACTGTACATAAAGCAGTTGTCCATTTGCATGGCTTACAATAGCAGAGAAAAGAGTTTGTTAAAACTCTCAAGACCATACAAGCTTCCATTTCCTATGTACAATATTGGGCAATGTAATACAAAGGGGAACTGCTTGACTTAGTCAAGAAAATGAAGCCATAGGAAGATCTAGAGAAAGTGAAGGTTCAAATGTTGATTCAAAACAACAAGCACCTCGCCTCATTCTTTGGAAACATTTAGGTCTCATATGTACGGTTGTTTAGTAGTTTGGATGTCTTGGTGAGAACACAGTAGATCCCATCAGTCAGTTCCCTCACCAAAGCCAAATCCAAGAACCGAGTCCAGCAAGAGATCAAAGAGTACTTGGAGCAGCTGAGACAAAATGCCACTAGGGAATACTTGGAGCTAAACACATAAACACATGCATAATTTAATCAGTGGTCATGTCCAAGTCAGAACATCGTTGCTCATGCTTAAAAAAAAAAACTAGACACAGGCTCCAAGAAAGTTTACCTAGATGCCATGGAGGCCAGAGTCCACTTCCATCCATACACCATTATGCAGTTTGGGGACATCATCACACAATGTCAAGAATGGCACCAATATGTTACCGAGAAGCAGCAAGTGGAGGTTGTTGAGCTAGAATTCACCCAAAATCAAGCATCATAATGTTGTGTTTTATTAGGATGTCAAGTTGTCTCTACCCTATTTTGTCTTATATGGGTACAAGTGTAAAATATAATATTTTTTGTAATTATGTTGTAAGTGAAATTCCAAGTGCCAATATTGGAATATGAAGTCATCATGTAATTTAATGTGTCATTTTGTAAATAAGTTGAAGAGTCATGAGGGTAGTCCAAAGGTCACAAAGGGGAGTTGAAGAATCATCCCCTCTTGTATAAATAGAACCTCATAACTCATGTAAAGGGAATTTTGGAGACAAGCTCTTGGCTAGGCTTAGACTTGGAGCTTGAGATTATTTTGAAAAGCCTTGGCTTCTCCGTAGCATAGAGCGAGTATATTTATTTGGAGGAGCAGGTGTTCTTGACTTTAATGTTCCACTATTGGGGCTAGTGGTCTTCAATGGTGTATGTATGAATGGAACTTTCACTTATAATAATAAAATCAGAGCCAACATGCTTTCATGCATATGTTGTGAATATAGTAGGACGATTATTATTGTATTTACAATGTATGTTATTTAACTTACGCTTATTCTTCTGAACTGTTTCATTTGCATTTGTATGAATCTTGTTAAATGTGTGTTGTTGTATTAACTCATCACTTTAACTTGTGGACTATTCCTCATCTTAACCTGTGATGTCATTTTTCTCATGTGTTTCTTTCAAGCTGCCTACTATTATAGGATTCCAAGGGGTGCACTTCCTCTTCCCTCCATGTGTTGAAACCTTCATGCATCACACTTGACTCTCTACAGGGTCACCCACTTGCTCTCACCCAAAGTTATCATACCTCCCTCTGCATGTTTCCGCAATCAAGGAATAACATTATCACCCACTGCTAGGAGTCCTACTCCAAACAGTGTGAGGTCTAGTTGGGTATTCATATCGGGGAGATCCCCTGGATGTTGGCGGGTCCAGCACCGTCAACACATTGCTAGTGTCTTCTCCCATTTTTCCTTTCATTTTGACCAAACCAATACATTGCATGAGGTTAGGAACTATATGGCTCATCCTTTGCTCAAGTAGCCCATACATTATTTTAATGCTTCCACCAATAACGCCATACATTTTTTAAGGAGATGCGTGATGGAATGAATGCACTAGGTTATCTTTATAAGAAGCTCCTCCTCCTTAGACCTATGAATCCATGTCCACTCCTCCATCCTAGTCATTATGATACATTTTCAAAATATTTACATGAATTACAATTCCTAGTGACAGTTACAAGAGGGGTAACAAGAAGGATTGTCATAGAACCCACCCCCTTAAAGAAGGATGTTCTTCTAACATGAAAACAAGTTCAACATCAAGCTTTATATACATATATCTTCTACATGTACTTACATAGTAAAAAAAATGGATATGATATCCTCATCTAATAAATATTTCCCAAGTGGCTTCATCTAGTCCAATGTGCCTCCACTACACATTGACTTGATCGATTGCTGAATTCCAGAGCGCAATTTGCCTTTGATCCAAAATGCATTGCAGTTTTGGTTAAAATTATCCCACGGGTTCCACCTATATCATAAACCAATCAACAACATGATTAGCATCATGAACATACTTAAAAAAAAAAGAAATATGGAAAATATCATGTGCGTTCACAATGGGTATTGAGGCTAGTTTGTAAGCCATGGTTCCCACTCCTTGTAAGATATGAAAGGTCCACAAAAGCTTAGTTTTAACATAGCACAAGACCAAAGTTTTAGTGAACTTTTCCTTGGACTGACCTAGAGGTAAACATGCTCCCCCACTTGAAATTCTTTGTGCATTGTCTATTGATCTACATAGCTCTTTTTCCTATCTTGAGATATTTTTAATTTATGCCTGAGAGTATCCTCTTTCTGTTTCATTTCCTTCATCATATCAGGTCCGATAAGCACCCTATTCACTAGATCATTCCTATTGACAGGTGTATTACATTTTCTGCCATATAGAGCCCCAAATGCACTCATATTTAATGATTCCTGATACCAAATTTTATAAGAAAAATCTATAAAAGGTAGAAACTCGTCCCACCTCTTAGGTTGATGCATGATATACATCCTTAGCATTTCTTCCAAAAACCTATTTAATCTTTCAATATATTCATCCATTTGAGCATGATACACTGTACTAAATTCCAATTCTATTCTAGGATAAAAAAACAACACTTTCCAGAATTTTGAAGTAAAATTGGTATCCTAATCTTGGATGATCTTCTTGGGTACAACATGCAATCTAAATATATATTTCATGAAAATATGCAAAATATCAATTACCCTATGGGTAGACTTGGCAACTATAAAATGAGTTTACTTAGCTTGTTGGCCACCACCATTATGGAATCATGTTGCCTAGATGTTTTTGGTAGTCTTATGATGAAGTCCATATACATGACTTCCCACTTCCACTCAGGAATGGGGATTGGTTGTAAAAATATTCTTGGATGTCTACACTTCATTTCACTTCCTAAAACTCCAAGCACTTGGTAATATACTCAATAACATCCCTTTTTATGCTTGGCCAATAGTACATATTCTTCATATATGTGATCATTTTATGATAACCAAGGTGACTTGAATAAGGTATTTTATGAAACTCGTTAGAGATGAGCTTCTTTAAGTTGCCCATACAATATATATACCACGTACCTTTGAACTTCAACAAAAAATCATCTATAAGTGAGTAATCCTTACCCAATGCTCCTCCTAGTTCTTACTGCAAGTATTTCTTCACTAGTGGGTAATACTCATCTTGATGCATTTCCTCTTTGATATTTTCCTTAATATCAACTTCACAAGCACTGATGGATATGTCATGAGATAGTTGCATTCTTCTACTAAGCGCATATGATAATTTGTTCTCCTTGCCTTTGATATATTTTATTTCAAAGTCGAATTCACTGATTAAGTCTAGCTACCTTGTTTGTCTTGCATTTAGCTTGGGTTGGTTAAAGAAATACGTCGACCCTCCATGATTTGACATGAAAACAAACTTCCTTCCATGCAAGTAGTGCCTCCATATTTTAAATGCATACACTATTGCTACTACCTCCAAATCCCCAATGGCATAATTTCACTCATGCTCATTCGGATTCCTTGATTTGTAACAAACTACCAATCCTTCTTGGATTAGGGCTCCACCAAGTCGTTCCTTCTAGGAAACTTTGCAAACAAAAAAATCATTTTTCAAGTTTGTTATTCTTAATATCAATGCATGTGTGAGCATATGTTTTAATTAATCAAAATTAGCTACATATTCAATTATTCATTGGAATTTAATTCCTTTCTCTGGAATTTTAGGAGTAGATGTCCAATATTGGAAAACTTTTGAATAATTCTTTGGTGATACCTGGTCAATCCCATGAAGGATCTAATTTCTATCATGTTATAAGAAGTAGGTCACTCCATGATGGCTTTGATATTCTCAAAATATACTACCACTTCTTTCTTAGAAACAATATGTTCCAAGTATTGAACTTGTCATCGAAAGAAATCACATTTTTTGAGCTTGGCATAAAGCTTTTGCTCTCTCAACAATTAAAAACTTCTGCTAAATGTTCTTCATGTTCCTCCTTGGTTCTAAAATAAACCAAAATGTTATCTACAAAGACTAGTGTTATTTTTTATAGCATCAGAGGTGTTCTAGTCTCAAAACTTTGTGGAGAGGCTAAAACACATGATTTATCCATAACCTAGAAATCGTTTAAGGAAATTCCACCTAGAAGTGTCTCAATTAGATCATTAACCAAATTTTAAATATTTCAGAAGTCTAAACTTAGAGAAATTGGTTAATTAATAATTATTAATTGAGAAAGGTAAGAATTGTCTAGAAACTCACACTGATCGACTAGGAAATTATATCAACCATTGATTAAGATTTAATCTTGGCCATTGGAGTCTCACAATGAAATTATAAGAAGAATTCAATGGGTAGATGGAGGAACATACTAGTTACACTTGAGATCAATTTCCTTGGGAATTTCTATTTCTCTAGAGAGCAGCAACAGTTTCTGGAAGAGTTCGATCTAGAGAAAGGAAGAAGAGAGGGGAAAAGGCAGTGAGTCTGGAGGAATTCTTTGAGTTCTAGAGACTAAGAAAGAGGAGGCCAAGGTTTTCTTTAGAAGGCTTCACAGAGCCTCAAGAGGGAAATTCAATCCAGTTGAAGAGGAAGACATTTTCAATTTCGAAGGCCGGGAAACTTTTCCAAAGGGCCATAGAAGCATTTTCCCTGTCAGTAGTAGGCAGGACAACTAGATTGGTAGCTAATTCAGGCATAACATGTGAGGGACTGTGCTAGGGTGACATAGGGCCTACGCATACCTAGTTGGATGGATAGCTTTTTAGAGGTAGTCAAGTGTCGGGATTGCTTAAAGGGAGGGTAAAAATCCTCAAATAATTTTTGCAAGTATTCCTCTTGGATAGATTTCCTAGTTTGGTGATATTTGTTGTACTCAAAATTTCTCACTACCGCTTAATAATAAAAACCCTCAGCGGTTGCACCATTTTCCCAAGTTAGGTTTTTTCAGGGACTTTTGTCCACAAATAACTATGTCAGATTTTGTGTGTGTGCCAATATTTTCTCAGTTTCAAGTTTACCTTCCGCAATATTTTTTGTTTGTGAATATTGTAGTGTGATTAATTCGTTGTTGTCATAGCAATAAACTATTTAAGTAATTTATCAGTTAGAAGAATTAATTCCAGTTGCTGCAATAGAATTCAATGGTGAATTTTTCACATGGTGTTAGAGTGATTTTTATCATACATGGAAGCTCAAAAGTGGAGGAAGAATTATTGTTCAGAGGGAGAAGTAGGATGAATTTCTGGGAGTTGCGCAAAGCCTAATCCAGGCAGTGTAAATTGTTGAGTAGTTCGATTTTTCAGTGCAGGTTGGAAGAAAATTTTGGCTTGCTAGTCTGAGTGATTCCAAAAAGCAGAGAGGCAGTTGTAGCTCAGATTTTTACACACATAGAGATAATCTCTCTCAAAGGGTTTCTAGTCTAGAAATTTGATTTTCCAGTTGCAATTGATAGTAGTTGCAAGAAATTTTTTCTCACTCTAGAAGAGAGTGTGAATAGTAGATTCAAAAGCTGAGAAGGGGAGGAAGAGGGGGATTTTTCGTTCAAGATTCATAAATGATCATAGTTAGGCTTAGAGATTAGGATATGTTAGAGGTAGCCTCCAACTATGTCATCTAGAAGGCCAGAATGACCTTCATGTTAGATGGATTTTTCCTAAATACCTATGCAGAGAATGTTGTGGAAGTAGCGACCAATACAGATAATATCTGAGAGTATAGGAAAGAGATGGCAAAGGTGAAGTAGATGATCCTAGATGGCACCAGGGACCATATAGTATCACATATATCTTGAAAGAACACTACTAAGAATATGTGGGATGCTCTCGCTCAGTTATATTAGAATCCTTTCAAGCAACGGAATATGTTCATGCAAGAGAAGTTGAGAATCATCAGAATGCAGAAGGGTGAAGGCATAGGTCCCTTTCTCACCAGAATTTAGGAAATTTGGGATCAGATTGCAATTGTTGTGGAGGTTCCTCAACCTATAGAGCTTATGGATTTGGTTCCAAACACTTTCTTAGAGGAATCACAAGTCTTTGTCTAAAGTATCTTGGGACGAGACATATTACCCTGGTGGGACATGATGTTAAACTTGTAGCAGTAGGAGATGAGGCGAGCTCTAGTCAAGAGCTCCATTAGCAGAAGAAGAAACAAGGGTTTGAAGGGTGAGAAAGATGAGGAGATGTGGCCCTTGTATCAAAGGGTCCTAGTCAGGGACAGGGGGATAAGAAGAAAAAGGACATATCTAAGGTCAAGTGCTTCAGGTGTGGTGAGTTTGAGCACTATAATACTCATTGTCCTCTTAGGAAGAAGGATAAGCAGGAGAAGTGGAACTAGGCGGTAGCATCCAAAAAGATAGACAAGTTTTCCTCTGGGCTGGAAGACAAATTTTCCATGTTTGCAGCTATACCTCTAAGAGTGAGGTGGGGCAATATGGTGTTATAGTCCCAGAGCATTGCATAGATGGGAAGGATCCATTGAGGTGTCTCCGTCATGGATCATTACCTTTCTATGGGGGGCCATAGTATTTAATAACATCATGGATCAGTGTTAGTGATGCAGTCAAATTCTAGAGTGATAGTTGCAGTTAGGTTTTGAGGAGCATAGAGTAGAGTTGACAACAGAGTAGGAGGATCAGTAGTAGAGTCAATAGTAGCGCATATTCCCAATGGACAGTATAGAGGCTAGTAATAGTTAGATTCTCAGGACAAAGATGCAACATGGAGACATAGTTGCTTTAATATTTTAGATGCTTCTCAGTTGTAGTAGTTGTAGGAGCAACAAAAACAAATGAGAAGGAATTGCAATACATATGCATAGTTGGTAGTAGTATAGAACAATTAGCAGTAGCACAAATGTAGCATCAGATTTTCGTAATGTTTGGTGAGTAGTGGTAGGTAGTCACAGTGGCCAGACATCAACAACATGTATAGAGGGTGATGTAGAGACAAGGTGTTGGAGTAGTTCAACACTAGATTACCTTCCTTTCTAGGAGGGAGTGTTAGTTTGTGTAGCATCAAATGTGTTCTAGTCTCGAAACTTTGCAAAGATGCTAAAAACAAGAGTTCTCCATAACCCAAAAATCATTTATGGAAATTCCACCTAGAAGTGCCTCTATTAGATTATTAACTAGTTTTAAAATATTTCATAAGTCTAAACTTAAGAAAACTAGTTAATTAATCAATATTAATTGAGAAAGGTGAGAATTCTCTAGAAACTCACATGGATCGACTAGGAAATAATCTCAACCATTGATTAAGATTTAATCTTGATTATTGGAGTCCCATCGTGCGATTATAAGAAGACGTCAATGGGTAAATGGAGGAACATACTAGTGACACTTGAGATTGATTTCCTTGGGTAGTTCGATTTCTCCAAAGAGCAACAACAGTTGCTGGAAGCGTTCGAGCTAGATAAGGGAAGAAGAGAGGGACAAAGACAGTGAGTCCGAAGGAATTCTTCCAATTCCAAAGATTCAGAAAAAGGAGGCCAATATTTTCTCCAAGAGGCTAAGAAGAGGAAGTTGTTGGCATTATGACACAGGTTTGGCACTATGGTACATGTGTTGTCCTTGATGGCAACTCACTCAAATGGCAGATCAACAGTTCAGGTTGTCAGAATGAAAGAAAATGAGGTATACGCAGGTTCCTCTTAGCAAAGTTGTGTATATACGTGGGATCACCAATCAAAAGGCGCGTATACGTATACAAACACTTTCATGCATAGAAAAGAGCGTACATGTGGGCAAGTTTATGTTTGGTCCATGGTATTTAGTCCGACATATTTGAACCTATGGTTTTGGTCCTTGGTATTTCATACAAAGTATTGAACCTTGGTATTGGGTCCCTAGTATTGGTTTTCAATGGTTTTGGACCATGGTTAAGAAAGGCCTAAGACTATAAAAAGGGAAGGAGATCAATTGGCAAAAGCATTGATTCAAGTATTGAATATCTGAAGAAGAGCAAGATTGGAAACACTATGATTGGTTATGGTGCAGTGCTGAATTTGATCCAAGAAGGAACCTCAGTGCTAAAAGATGGATAAGTTCTATTGATGAATCATGACCTTAAGGCTTAAATGGTAGTATCATTGTATGGTTTTGATCTGTTATATTTGCCGCATGATTATATCTCTAAATCTGATAACCTAGGTATAGTTGATGTCTAAAACTTGAAAAGAGAAAAATTTCCTTATATAGATCTGTACGCAGGTTCCGCACATCAGAGGTGCATATACACATAGGTTTAGCAAAGCAATACAGCGTATACGTTGGTTGGCATAGATACAACTGCGTATGTATGAAAGTTTTTGCATAGTGAAGTAGCGTAGTTTCATGAAATTTGCTTTAGCTGCTTCTGTTTATTGCTGCAGTGTTCTAGGTTCAGAATTGGTGTCTGGTTACTATTACTGTTTTCTAGTTACAGCATTCTGAGAAGTGTTTGGTTGATTCTATATTGGGTTGTACAAAGGAGATTGAATGTTGTAGATATACCTGATGTATGATTGATGTTATTCATGGATCCAGTCTGAAAATTTATGAAACGTGGTCCCTAGAAGAAAAGAGAAGGTTGTGGCCTTTTGCAGGTAGCAGCCTGCATACTAGTACCTCAGCTAGTATAATAGCTAAAGGGGGTTGTAGCTCCCTTCCAGGTGAAGCTGGAGAACGAGAGAAGGTTGTAGCCTTCTGCAGGTAGAAGCGTGCGTATTCGTATAAGACTGCACCAGTACAAAAACATTGTAAAAAGAAGTTTCTAATTAAAAGAAGATAGAGACGAATTGTAGCAGTTGGTTTTCACCCACATTGGGTTTCCACCTTATATCTTGTGTTCTTGTGTGTGACTGTTTGCACTATTTTTCTGTTCCTGATTGATATATGGTTCTGACACACAGATTTAAGATTAACATCTGAAGAATAATTAAATTACAAGTCTGTGAGTTATACATAGTTTTATTTAGCTGAAGTTGCGTATATACGTTGGTTTATCTAACTAAAGTAGCATATACAAATCTGTATATGAATTGAAAAATAATTGACTTGATAATACTGATTCACCCCCCCTCTCAGTATTATTTCCAACAATTGGTATCAATGCTGGTCCTTCAGAAGAAGAAGCTTGACCGCTTGAAGGAAGATCTATCATCATGAGAAACTACGAAAGAGAGGCATCCATCCGACCACCAATTTTTTATGGGAGCAAGTTCGTCTATTGGAAGGTAAGAACCAAAACCTATCTTCAATCTCTTGGCACAGAAGTTTGGGATATTGTGGAAACAGGATATACATTTCCATCAACAAATCCTACATATACAGCTGGTAAGAAGCAATATGAAACAAATGCAAAGGTTGTCAATACTCTATTAGGTAGTCTATCTCAATCAGAATTCGTCAAGGTTATGCAGCTCAAAACCACAAAAGAAATATGGGACAAGATCGTTCTGAGCTATGAAGGAGATGAGCAGGTAA
>APFE031235049.1:2969-33327 GCA_000404065.3 Pinus taeda | reverse complement strand
ATTACCCCATTACTATTGTAGTTGTATCCCTTATTAATATTTTTGTGCCCCTATTGTCCCCATAGTTTTATTATTGTGCCCCATAGAATCCCTCTATTGTTATTTTTGTGGCTTTATATTATTATTGTTAGGTCGGCTGGGTTATATTGTGACTCAGACTCCTATATATAGAAAGGAGATTTTATCATTTGAATCATCGAAGAATTGTTCATTTATGTAATGTAAAGGAGGTTTCCCCCTCGAGGAGGCTGAATTCTAAGGCGTTGATCTATCTTTTCTATCTTTTCTTGAGCTAGTTTCATAACATAGTTTGCTTGATCCTCGCCAAAATAGTCTTGGCTGTCGAAAAATACTTGATCATCTTTTAATCTTATTCGTTGAATTTTTATTTTTGACAAATTTTCGAATTTATCATTTAATTCCATTTTTATTAGTTCAAAATTAATTATTTTGAACTAATTTCCTCAAAATTTTGACTGACTTGACCACCAAGGTCCAAGGGTCCAATTTTTCTTGAAATATCCATATTCCCTTGGTGGACGACCTCCAAAAATTAATTCTTTTAAGACCCACAAATATTTTCACTTGGAGAATTTAATTTTCCTAAGACATTTTAATTTGACTCTAATTAATTAATTTTCTGGCTTAAGATTTAGTTATTTTTTCCAGAAAATTTAATTAATTGACACTTGAGGGGATTAAATTCTTTTTCCACCCTCTAAATGAGGGACCATGCATTAAAATATTTTTTTACATAATTTTTCTTTTACAATTCAACTCTCAAAGGGAGAACACCCATTCGACTTAGACCCTCAAATTACATACCCAATTCTGCCACTCAATATGAGCTAGTAGACCAAGTGATTTGTAATAAAATAATTTAGCTAATTGTCTTAAATTATTCCCAAATCACTTTCACATAAGACTCGACTAGAACACTAGGACTCATTTAAGACTTTGAAGAAGAATTCCACCGTAGCTTTGGGGTGAGGTTGGAGGAAAAAACTCTGCCGACCATCCATGTTTAAAAGCACAAATGAATTAGTGAGATCAAAAACCTCCTAGGATGAAACTCTCGCCAAATAATAGGCTTACCTAGGTTGTTACATACAGACACGGTCTTACTAGCATCATTTACATCAAAAATTTGCAAAATGGTTTTACAATAACATAGAGTTGATGACTAATGATTTGATCCTTTGAAGAAAAGTATGGTACATATGCTTCCATAGAACTTTGACAAAGCGAGTGCAACAAGTCCTATAATAAAATCCACCAAAATGCTTTCTCGTTTTTGCTCTGGAATAGGTAGTGGATGAAGCAATTTTGCTAGATGAGTTTGTTCTACCTTGTTCTGCTGGCAAGTAGCGCATTTTGCCACATGTTTCCAAATGTTCTCCTTGAGACCTTTCCATGTGAATCTTTCTCTCACCTACATGTATGTTTTGAAGAATCCTTAGTGACCTGCTAAGGGTGAGTTATGGATGGACTTCATAATTCTCTCCTTGAGCTACAACTCGAGGACCAAGAAAATCATCCCTTTGTAAAACATGACATCATTGATGACCTTGAACCTATCATCATATATCAATCCATCCATCAGCTCGTATGCAAATTTATTCTTCAAATACTCCCCTGGTAGGAGTGCCTTCCAATCACTGTTAATCTCCATGAGTGAACAAGATGGTGGTTTCCTAGTGAGAGCATCGGCCACCATGTTCTTCTTCTCTTTTACATATTTGATGTCAAAATCATAGGCCTGAATTTTGTTGACCCATTCTTGTTGCCTTTCGTTCAGCTGCTTTTGTTCCAGGAAATATTTCAAGTTGTTGCGATATGTTTTGATCACAAACCTCCCTCCTACTAGGTGTCTGAACTTCACCAACAAATGCATCATTGTCAGCATTTCCTTATCATAGATATATACAGTCTCTCTGACTTTGTCAATTTCCTACTTTCAAAATCTATAGGGTGCTTATCTTGTGTCAACACAACCCCTATGCTTGCACCGAATGCATCACACTCTAGCACAAAACGTTTTGAGAAATATGGAAGAGCCAAGATGGAACAAGCACTCATTACCCCTTTACACTTCTCGAACATGTTTTGTGCTTCCTCAGACCATCTAAATGCCCCCTTTTTGGCCAGATATGTTAAAGGTGCCACCATTTATGAGTATCCCTTGACAAAACGCATGTAGTAATTGAATATGCCCATGAATCCATACATCTCTATAAGGTTCCTGGGTGTTGGCCAATCAAGAATAGTCTGTATCTTTTCTTGGTGTAATTGACCTCCTTTATGTTGATAATGCACTCGAAGTACAAGATCGCGGTCATCCTGAAATTAGGTTTGGATTCTTTTGCAAAAAGAGACTACTCCTCTAGTATGTGCAACACTTCCAAATGCTCTTCCCATGTCCTAATATAGATGAGAAGATTGTCAAAAAATACCAATAAAAATATCTGCATCTGTTTCCTAAAAATATGATTCATACACAATTGGAAGGTAGCGAGGGCGTTGGTAAGCCCAAAATGCATGACAAGGAACTCAAAGTGCCCATAGTGGCATCTAAAGGCACTCTTTTGTATATCATGCTCATGCACACTAACTTGATGATACCCTGATTGCAAATCAATTTTGGAGAAGCAAACAGCTTTATGTAACTCATCTAGAAGCTCATAGATCCTAGGTATTGGGTACTAATTCTTGATGGTCTACTAATTTAGGGCCTTGTAATCAATGCACATCCTCAAAGTTCCATCCTTTTTCTTGACTAATGATACAAAGGATGAAAATGGGCTAGAACTTGGCCTTATGTGTCCCATATCTAGCAGCTCCTTAACGACCTTTTCTATTTCCTCCTTGCACTGCTTGGGATGTTTGTATGGAGTCGTGATAACCAGCGTAGCCCCTTCTTCCAAATCTATTGCATGCTCGAATCCCCTATTCGACGGCCTCCCTGGTGAGATCCCTCTGAACAACTTCTGATGCATGCTTAACAATGCTTAAATATCTGTCAAGTATTGCTTCCATTCATCTGGAAGCTTTTTCTTAGTCACCATACGCTATGCATTCGATGTTATGTCGCCATGCCTGATTATACCCTCCAATTTTTTAGTCGTGACCATTCTTGGAGCATTGTTGTTCATTGCTCTCAATAGTGCCTATTACCTACTAAAAGTGGGTGACCCATAGGAGAATCTCTTCTATTCATCTCTTCTAGCCCATAGTTGGCAGCCGTTGACATCCACCTTATATCCGATGTGATGTGCCATTCATATCTCCACCAACTGCATCAGTCATATGTTTCCTCACCCAATTGTCAAGAGCACGTGTTGAAAGGTGGGCCTTGTTACTTTTTTGTATATCGAACAAGTGTTCTAGTCTCGATTTGTGTCTAAGAGGCTAAGGAACCTGAGTTCTCCAAAAATCATAAAAAGTTTAGCAATATAAGTTTTTGAAACGCCCCAATTAAATTAATTGATCAATAATTAAAAGTTGCCTAACTTAGGAAAATTGATTAATTAATGAGAATTAATTGAGGATGATCGAGAATTCTCTAGAGACTTACATAGATCGAGCCTAAGATGACCTTAGTCATTGATGAGGATTTAATCATGGTCGTTGAAGCTCCAACAAAAGATTATAAGAGAAAATCGATGGGATGAGGAGAGACACAAGTGAGGGAGCAAGCATCCATGCAGTGCGAATTTCCCAGTGCACAATGATTCAATGAGGGAATAATTTGAGCCAGTGGAAGAGCATCAGTGATTGAGGAATTTGATCGAATCATTTTCAGAGGCAAAGAGAGGCTAGACGACCCAGTTGGAGGCAGTTTAAGGGGCCTTCCAGACTTACGTAGACTAGTAGTGCGAGTAGCCAGTAAGCAATGCGAGCAAGCCAGTTGATTTGCACAGGGAGAAAATTTTGTCCCATAAATTTTTCCAGAATATTAGCCAGAGGATTTCCAGTGAGGCATCTAGGTTATTGTACTCAAATTTCTACTTCTGCATAATAATAAAATAAACCCTCATCTATTGCATCAATTTTCTCTTTGGGGTTTTTTAGGGGACGTTAGTCCAAAATAATTGTGTTTATTGTGTGCATGAACTTCTCAATTCTAGTTTAATTTTCCGCATCGTATTTATTTTATTGTGAAGATTGCAGTAGTGAGCTATTCGTTATTTTTCGTTAAATTAATTTAACTGAAGACAAATAAATTGCATCAAATAGAAGAATAATTTCCAGTTTATTGCAATCATGGATTTTTCACATGGTATTATATCAGTGAAGATCAGATCAAAGGTTTAGAGGCGAAAAGAGTAAAATTGTTAGATATCTCCGGAAGAGAACTGTGTAGTGGATTTTTGATCCGTCCAACGTTTTAGATGGTTACTCCATCCATCATCAGGTACCAAAGAGCTGATGTGCATCTTCAAAGGGAGATATTGGTACACTTTGTCCAAATCTACATAGGCCAGCTAGGGGTGCAAATTGTAGAGGCAATGGAGTTTGATTTCCAGTTCTAGGTGTAGGAAAAATTTGAATAGCCTCAGAAGTAGAATTTACAGGTAGTGGATTTGTTGGTACGCAGTTTCGGTGATCATATCAGATCAGTTTCGAATAGCCTTTCAAATTCTTCTTCTTATTAGATTGTCATTGAATGATTCAATAAAAGAGAGTACAATGATCCATATCTTCATCAATACAACTATCCAACAAAAATCAAACAATATCCATGAGATATACCCAACCACGCTCATACTCAAAAATCCTTATTCAAAATCCTGTAATGAATTGTCACTATTTGTGGTCAATTTTCGAACACTACAGTCAACGAGTGAAAATTTCGAACAACTGAAAAACCAAACCCTAGTTTCTGGTCGCATGGCAGGCATGTTGTGGGTGTGATTGAAAGGCTCAGTCGCACGGATGAACCAGCCAGCGAGGGACTGCAGCTGAGATCCCTCTGTGATATGCCTGCGACTAAGGCCATGTTACCGCTCAAACTAGCAGGGGTCCTAAAAGGGGATCCTTAAAGGGTTACTACTAGGCTAAGGGCAACAATGGAGCAATAGCCCACTGTCACCTTCGCTAATGATCCCTACTCTTTATGGATTTTCACCAATGGGAGGAGACCCGATATACAAAGAATCACTTATGAAGTATAGATCAACTAAGATAGGTGTGAAGTGATCTCAATGACCCTTTCCTCGGAGAGACTCAAGAGTATGACTTGCTTGCTTCTTAAGCAAGGTGCAAGGTTCTCTAGGATAGGGGAATATGGATTTGAGGGATTGGCTTAAGGAATGTGACTTGTAAAGGAGCTTCCTAAACCCTAAAATCCTTGTGGAACTTGGTTTCCCAAGTGGTTTTGAAGAATCCTTGTGGAACTTGGTTTCAACTTTCCCAAGTAGTTTTGAAGATTTGAATTTGATAAAATATGGGACCACATGGGACCAAGTGGACCCAGGTTAGGTCAAGGGGAGGGAGTTTAGCAACCAAATTATGGAGGGGAAAGGGATCGAGGAATGAATTTTCAATGAAAGGATCCCAGTGAGGTTTCTAGCCTAAGGGAAACCAAGCGCAAGAATTGGTCTTTGAGCTAGGTCTTGTGATATCTCAATGTCCCACCATTGGAATTTCATGAAATTTGGAGGGCTTCTACAGGACACACCAACGTAGTTGTGGATAAAACATCGAAGTATTTGGATGGCTATATCGTGATATAATGTTGATTTTTGGTAGTATTGGACGTGCTCTAGCCATGAAAATTGGTGGAGAGGCTAAGGCACATGAGATCTCCAAAACCCAGAAATCGTTTGAAGAAATTCCATCCGGATGAAGCGATATAAAAATAATTAATATTTTTAATGGGCCCCTAAGTCTAAACTTAGGAAAATAAAAATATTAATGTGTATTAAGATTAAATGGGTGAGAAAGTTCTAAGTAATGAGGATCAAGCCAGATCTAATCTTAGCTGTTGATTGGGGACTTAATCTTAGTCGTTGAATTGTCAACGGGAAAAGTATAAAAAGAGGCTTGAGGGTCAATTGGAAACACACCAATAGAGTTCAAGAATTCAATTTTCTGGGGCTGGGTTTGTTGAGGAAATCGAGTTAGAGATTTGTTGCAGCGAGGGGTAGTTCAGCAAGGGATTTCGATCCAAGGCTAAAGAATACATAGCAGATAGGCAGTGAAGTGTCGAAAGAGGCAGCGCAGGACCAAGAAGGGCTGACATAGAGGCCAAAGGAACCAGGGTAAAAGATGCGGAGGGCCATAGAGGCTGACACAAAAGCCATATAGGCTGATGCAGAGGACACAAAGGGCTTCAGAGGCAGCGCTGGGAGATTATGTGGGGCAGACTGGGAGTTGATCAGTAGATCCTGAGCCGGGAGAGGGTGATGCAGTTCCAGAGAGGGTGAAGCAGTTCAAGAGCAGTGCTTGGAGCATCTTTAGTTGTCTAGCACAAGGAAAAGTCAAAGTCACTGTAGGGTTGAGCATCCGGTTGGTGATTTGCCGAAATATTTGTCTTCGGAGAGAGCCACTACTGCCAAGGATATTCTCTACAGGGTGAGCCATTTCTGGCACCCTAGTTGTATTCACGATTCTGCTTAATAATAAAACCCTCTATATGTTGCACCGGTTTTCCTGCATTGGGTTTTTCTGGGGACGATTGTCCAAAACTAAGGGTGTCCCTTGCGTTATTGTTTTTGTTTACTTCAATGCATGATCTGTATATCTGTGAAGGTTTCATTTGTGTTTACTTTGATATTTATGCATTTAAATAACTTATTAATGTAAAGAACAAGTAGGAGATAGTAAACCAGACATTGCAATAGGGGTTTTTGATGTGTTAGATTTAGGAATTTTCACATGGTATTAGAACAATTGTAGATCATAGGAGACTGAAGGCACCAGTGGGAAATCTGAGAGTTTGCAGCAGAGAAGTAGCCAACGTTGTTCCGGAGCTAGAGATGTAGAAGGAAGGGTGACGCAGTGCAGAGAAGGTGATGCAGACGCTGACGCAATGCCTGCGTCATCATTTTGAGTCAAGAGAGGAAGACGCAGTAGCTGGGAGGAGCCCATGCAATAGATGCGTCAACAATCCAGGCCAGCACAGAGGCAAAAGGGGGTCAGATCAGGCCTACATAGTGCCAAGTCATCTTTCTCAGTCAAGAAAGATTGATGCACTGGCCAGTAGGAGCTGATCTAGTTCTCACTATGATTGCGCAAAGCTAGGATGGCTCACATTCTTCGAGTTGTCAGGTTTAGGGAGCTGTGAAGATTTTGATTTGAGGAGCTGGTGGGACGCTGTTTCTCTCAGTGCAGAACAGTGTCTAAGGAGACTGAACCAAGGTAGAGGGAAGCACTACGATGGATTTCTAGCCAAGAAATCCAAATCCGAGTTGCAGCAGCAAAGGAGGATTGGAGAGGATGATTCGACAGTTGGCAGGAGGATTTCCAGGAGGGAAGTCAAGACTAAGAGGGAGTCTAGAAGAGGAGCAGAGATGACAGTGAACGTATTGAGGGATCAAGACAGATTGGACAGGGCTTCCAATTTTGTCATCTGGAAGGCCAGGATCATGGAAATCCTGAATAAACATCGCATCAAGGACTATGCCTTGAGAGTAGTAGTTGTCCCAGTTGACCCGACTGCAAATGAGAAGTATGAGGAGGCCCAAGCGAAGGTGAAATGCATGATTCTAGACGGGGTCAAGGATCATGTCATACCACATATTCCTAAGAAGAACACAGTAAGAGAAATGTGGGAGACCCTGACCACCTTATACCAGGGCTCTTCTGTGCAGCGAAGGATGTTATTGGAGAATCAGTTGAGGTCTTATCAGATGTAAAAAGGAGAGAAGATAGATCCCTTTCTCCTCAGGTTGCAAGGGATTCGCAACCAACTTACTTCTGTTGGGTCTACACCGAATCCAGAGTTCATGGTCAAGACAACCCTGAATGTAGTCTCCGAGTAGTGGGAGACGTTTGTCCAAGGCATTTTGCGCAAAGCAGCTCTCCCCAATTAGGAGGAGATGTGGGCAGCTCTTTGACAGGAGGAGCCCAGGAGATTGACCAAGGTGGGGAGTAACGGTAAGGGAGTTTGAATCAAGGAGGAGGAGGATGCAGCTCGCATCTACGGGACAACAGGGGCTACAGAAGAGGAAGAAGAAAGACATCTCCAAGGTCAAGTCATTCAACTGTGGGGAGCTGGGACATTATGCATCTAAGTGCCCCAGGAAGAAAGGCAAGGGAGAAGCTTCCGACTCAAAGGAAGCTCCAGCAAAGGTGGAGAAGGATGTCGAGACTGATGACGATTGTGCCATGAGTGCTCATGCGGCTCTAGAGAAGAGGTGGGGAGACATAGAGTTGTAGTCGAGAGGACTACATGCAGGGGCAAGATCCTTGAGGTGCCCAAACTCTTGGATCACATACGGCTACAGGATCCCTTAAAGACAGTAGCATGATGATAGGTGTTGGGTAGAGCAAGGTGTGATGGAGCGGCAAGGCAATACTAGAGTGCAGAAGTCTGTAGCAGCGTAGTGGAGGTTGCAACAGTGCGAGAGGCACAGAAGAGGTTGCAGCAGCACAGTGGCAGCAGAGGTAGCTTCAGCATCACGAAGCTTCCAGACTGACCGGGATGTCAATTACTTAATTCTCGGTAACTGAATTGCAATGCAGCAGTTAGCAGTGGCAGTGCTATGGGCAGCGTGATAAGGCATTTTAAGGGGGAGTTGCAGTACAAATGTAGTAGTGGCAGTGACAGTGTCATGGGCAGCAGTACAGGAAGCAATAGTGCAGGGGATGTGAGGCAGCAGGCCAAGCATCAACACAAGTACCGATGCGGAGAATTAGTGTGATGCTTCTATGGTGATGCATTACTAGAGTACATTCCTCGCTAAGAGGGAGTGTTGATTTTTGGTAGCATCAGATGTGCTCTAGCCATGAAAATTGGTGGAGAGGGTAAGGCACATGAGATCTCCAAGACCCAAAAATCGTTTGAAGAAATTGCACCTGGATTAAGAGATATTAAAACAATTAATATTTTTAAAGGGTCCCTAAGTCTAAACTTAGGAAAATAAAAATATTAATGCGTATTAATATAAAATGGGTGAGAAAGTTCTAAGTGACGAGGATCGAGCCAAATCTAATCTTAGCCATTGATTAGGGACTTAATCTCGGTCGTTGAATCGTCAACAAGAAAAGTATAAGAGGAGGCTTGAGGGTCAGTTGGAAACACACCAAGACAGGTCAAGGATTCGATTTTCTGGGGCTGTGTTGCTGAGGAAATCGAGTTAAAGATTTGTTGCAGCGAGGGGAAGTTCAACAAGGGATTTCGATCCAAGCCTGAAGAATACATAGCAGAGAGGCAATGAAGTGCCGGAAGAGGCAGTGCAGGCCCAAGAAGGGTTGACGCAGAGGTCAGAGGAGCTAGCGCAGAGGACGCAGAGAACCACAGAGGTTGACGCAGAGGGCTTTAGAGCCAGCGCTGGGAGATTCTGTGGGGCAGACTGGGAGCTGATCAACAGATCCTGAGTCGAGAGAGGGTGACGCAGTTCTAGAGAGGGTGAAGCAGTTCCAGAGCAATGCTTGGAGAAGCTTTCGCTGTCTAGCACAAGGAACAGTCAGAGTCACTGTGGGGCTAAGCATTTGTTTATTGATTTGCTAGAATATCTGTTTTCGGAGAAAGGTACTACTGCCAAGGATATTCTCTGCAAGGTGAGCCATTTTTGGCACCCTAGTTGTATTCACGATTCTGCTTAATAATAAAACCCTCTATATGTTGCACCAGTTTTCCCGCATTGGGTCTTTCCTAGGACGATTATCCAAAAATAACGGTGTCCCTTGCATTATTGTTTCTGTTTACTTCAGTGCATGATTTGTATAACTGTGAAGGTTGCATTTGTGTTTACATGCATATAAATAACTTGTTAATGTAAAGAACAAGTAGGAGATATAAAATTAGACATTGCAGTAGGGGCGTTGATGTGTTAAATTCAGGAATTTTCATAGATTAGTGATGCCTTAGGTGACCTAGAGGACTATACCTAGAGAAGAGGAAAGAGGGGAAGGAAAATAGAGTTAAGGTGATCACCTTTGGGTGGACGAGTGCCTAATCCTTTGGGGAGATTGGAGTCAGGTAAAATTATGACTATGGACCTTTGAATTTTCGAGGTCAAGGAGGCCTCAAAGACAACTTTGCTTGGCAGTAAGGCAACAACAAAAGCAACTTCAAAGACTTTATACTTCGTTTTGCAAGGTAAATGGCTTGTCAAGATGAATTTAAGTAATGAAACATCCTTAGGAATATTCATTCATTATAAAAGGCCCATACATGAAGCATTCACTATCCAGAAACAAAATTTCCACTTCTCATAAGACATGCAACAAATAAGCCCTAGTATAGCGGAATCCCAACAACAATGTATGTAACAAAATTAGAAAGAAAGAATAGCATTAAAATGTACTTACATGTATAAGAATATACCCAAACATCCAAAAACTTGCCATCAAGAAGCTCCAAGACATATGAAAATTATCCAAACATCAAAATTCATTCCATGACCAAAAATTTGTCCTCCAAGAAAGATAGTGAAAATCTCTAAAGAGATACTAGTTCCAAATCCAAGTGATGATGCTTAAATGAATTCACATCACTTGTATTTATACACTTCTAATGAGTTTTATTTAGCTAATTAGGCTAGATTAGCCCCTACAATAAAATAATATGCGAAATAACTAACTTTTGGTGACAAGCCCACCGAACTAGCTCATAAACAAAAGAATAAGCCTCACAAGGGGTCAAATAATGAATAGTGCATGTCGTTGGGCCTTGGAGGAGGCCTAATGGAGTCCATATGTGCCATAATGTGTAGTTGAACCCCCAAAAACAGTGGACAAGGGGTTTGTCGCTTATAATAACCTGTGGTGCTCCAAATGACATGTGGGGACACACAAGTGTCCTCATGGGTCTCCCAACAAATTGAATATTTATGTAGATCGCCTGCAAGGGCTAGGAAGATGGTGTAGGTGATTCCACATGATCGTGCAAGTCCTAGATCATTTGCCAAGTGTATGGTGCAACTCTGGGGCCAGCTAGGCATGATGGATTAGGTGCATCTTCCTCGTCCAATAAGTAACCAAAAGCAATCTCCGAATTGTTGTGGGGATCCATGGAGTGTTATCTGCTATTGTGGAGACCCATGGCTCTCTACACACATCCTACATGTGCCAATGTACCCCTCTGGGGTCAGGACCTTGTATAGGGAGACCAAACCACAAATGGAAACCACCTGCAATCTTGCATAGGATCCAATGCATCCTCGTGCCTTCCAACACACTAAGTCATTAAAGAAATGAAGTAAAAGATTTTATAAACCATGGATAACAAGTGAACACTTCATAATGGCATGCCCTTCCATAGTGGGCTTTGGCATGTGCTAATGTCTCCCAACTCTAACTAGGGTTAATTAGGCATCCTATTAGGTGGTTTCTACCTCTAAAGGGGGTGGTATGTCTGTGGTACATTCTTGAAATGGTGGGGGCATGTGGCATAATGATGGAATGGAGTAGGTTATGAAAGGGGGCAACCTAGATCACATGTCATGGTACAAGGGTAGCTAATAAAACGGAATCCCACACTTGGGTAAATAATGTGTAGGAGGGAGCAATCGTGGTGCATGAGTTACCCTAGCCTTGATTTTTCCACCCTATGCCATATGCCTCTTGCCTTTTTATGATTTTCTTTGGTTAACTGCTCAGGGCTTTAGGTAATGAGATCATGATGCATAAAGTATAACAGTGGATACCCCCTTATAAGTTGGGGTAGTTCATCGTCCACCAGGGGTTGGGACAATCATGGGTTCCTGAATGATAAAGGAGGCTCATCAAGGGCCATGTAGGAACCAAGGTGATGGCCATGGAATGGAGTAGAACTCATGTCATGGCTTTTACCCACGTGCTAAATGCTTTTGTCTCGGCCACCTTTTGCATTTTGTGGTACAATTTCCTGTTGAATGTGGCCAATTATGCTTTTTATTTTTCTTTTAGTTGCATCAACCTTTAGGCATCATTCTAGGCCCGACCCAAGATGTGGGGCAAGGGGAGGCGCTGGTTGAACCTATGTGGATCCAGTGGAGGAATATAAACCCAGGTGGGAGGAGAAATGATTGGGGGTGTAATGAGAAGAAGGGGAGTAATATATGCGAATCGGGGAGTGGGACCACGCAACCAAAATTAGGTTCCCCATGTAGTACCATCCCTAAAACCAATAGGTCAGTAAAAGAGATCCCGTAGTACTAGGGCGCAAGGTTAACATCCCAAAAGAGACCTAGGGGACAAGAGCACAGACCTAGACCACTCTTTCGGCCGAATCCCCCCATTAATCCATGCCCAAAGTTTCCATGATAAATAAACTAGAATACTCAATTATGTTGATTAGTGGTTGTCTTTGATGTCAACCCAAGCAGCGCCAGGGGCTACCCCGATCTTGCAAGGGCATTTTAACTTGACAACTCATATTATTTTGTGTCGAAGATCTTCTCTATGGATTCTACTTGTTGAGATGTTTCTGCTAATATATGGTACGCCTCCCAATTCTTCACAGTTGAGAGTTATTTGCGTTTGAAGTTAGTAACCCCAATTAGTGGGCTAAAACCCTATGGGGTTGTGGCATGGCACTTATAATTGGTTGTGGTCATTGAATAGTCAATAATTAATAATTTTTTTCTCCTAAAATCCTCCAATGTCCACTTGTTGAGGACCCTCTCAACTCAAGAGTCAAGACATTCATATAAATAATGACCCTCATATCCTCCTCTAGTAGGGATTTTGTGGCTTCAAGCAGGTCATCGTGGCATTTTCACTATAACTTTTTTTCTGCGAAGCTTCAGAATCTCAAATTAAAACCCATTTGAGCCGAAATCTTGATGAACCTCATGACCGAATTTCAGATCTTGGTTCTCTATATTTTCAAAGATATGATCTAAGGAAGCTAGGGTTTTTGCAGGCTCCAAAATTCCATGTCGAACAGGTGACGTTGGGAAAATCATCATAACTTTCTCTCTGGGCATTGGATTCAAATTTCGTAAATAGTAACAGAAAGAGGACGGGCTGTAGTTTGTTGAGTAGCATTTTTCAGGGCCGAAGGTCGCAACAGTGACACGAGACACTTCGTACAAGTTCTCTCTACTGAACCAGTCTATAATCAGGTCATCGTGGGAGAGTGGACATAACTCTTTCTTGAAGAATCCAATCTTGATAAGAAAATGTGGGGTTGGAAAGAGGACTCAGAGGGCTACCACAAGACGAAATTTGAGACCCTGGAGATCTGAAATTACATAGATACAACAAATTCAATATCGAGCTCCTAGAAGGCAAGAAAAAGCATGCAATCAAGGATCACCGTAGTAAGGACCACACATCAACAATCAAGGGTAAGTCTCCTACAGCAAGGTATGTATAATTAGTGTTTACATTTGAATTTTGAGTATCATCTTTGACATATGTTTTTGTAGGACAACATAAGTATATACAGTGTCTCAGTTATATCTCTATGTCTCTAGATGTCACAATTAGTTTTTCGGATGTCCTATTCTTGATAATACACATTTTATGCTACATATTCTTGATGCTACACCAAGTTTTCTAAATCTATATGATGTTGTAATTTCATGTTACTTGTCTTGTCATAGTTGATAGAATGGTCTCTGTTGTTGTACTTAGAACTTGGTCCATCACAAGTCTAGGGTTTGTCATCAGTTTTTATTGTATATATCTTTAGGTCAGTTTTGGATATAGTCTTCCATAGAGTCCAGGCCCATATCAAGAGTGGGAGTCTTTGTCTACTGCTGCAACAAGTCAACAACAAAAGTGACAAGCACACTTTAGGTACGCATTGCAACTTTTAATTTGTATTTATTCATTATTATGCACTTACATGTGTTTTGTAGGCAGAGGTAAGTTGAAGGGTATTTTGTTTTGTTTTGGGATTGGTTTTTCCGGACAAATTTTGCATGCAGGTAGAAGAAGATTCAAGTACAACTTCAAGCAAGAATTCAAGAGAAGAAGTATCAAATCAAAGGAAGCATTGCAGCGAGACATTCTTTGAAGACATGACAACCATCTGTATATTGTGAAGAAGTTTCAAGGCCAAGAGTCATCATTGTAAAGTTGTAAAAGTGTCATCATTCGAAGAGTCATTATTGTAAAAGAGTTAATCTGCCTAGAGTCGAAAAGGCATTATTGGGAGGTATAGGAGTCTCTATTGGGATGATGTCATGGTTGGGTTGCAAGTCATAGTGTGATTGGGTGTTTGGTCAAAATCATTGTAAATCATATTGTATTGTGTATCATTGTCCCTGGTAAGGGAGTCCACACTTCTTATTTAATTTTTGTCATTATAGGGTGGCAGGGAGGTGCTAGGAAGGTGTATGAAGTCGCCTACAGGTTGGGGCCTGTGAACACTTCAGGGTGGTATGGTGGTGATAGGGTCAGTTGTGACTCGCTAGGGTGATGGGGCATCCATTCAATTGATTATTGAAGAAACCAGGGCGTTGGGGTGTCCTTCTAGTGCGAGCTGGAGAAGAATGTTTTTCTAGAAGTTTAGGAAGTTCTTGCTTTCATTTCAATTGGGGTTGAAGCTTAAAGAATTTATTAGAAAAGCGTTCGGTGGTTTTTGACCCAGAGGGGGTTTTCCACCTAAAATTCTTGTGCCTACTGTGTTCTTTTATTTATTGTTATTACTACATAAACATTAATAATAATTGGAGATTAAATAATGCTCTGAAAATATTTAAAAGTGCTAATTGCTAAGTAATACTGATTCACCCCCCCGCCTTCTCAGTATTTCCAACAAATTAGCAAATAATAAGGCATGCCCTTAGGTTTGGGAGGCCCACTTTCAAACATATGATCATGACAGATTGGTGAGGGACCACATGACTGGCTCAGGTGTCGGAGAAATGGCACATCGATCTAGTTGGTGGCTGCAAGGGGATGTTGTCTACCGACTGAGGACCATCATGGAGAAAATTTTTCTCCTAGGGATATCACCCACAAAATGGTGGGTAACAAGCCCAAAACCCTAAAACAGAGATGCAACCTTCAGACCTTGCAATTTCACCTTCATGTGAAACCATTGCTCCGCGGATCTACCTCACACCCTAAGTCAACTGACACATGGATTCGGGATTCGACGGATACGCGGATTCGAGTGTCAGATACGGACAGGTTGACCCCCTGGAACATGACACGTTCGGATACGTTATATATATATATATATATATATATTAAAACTTAGATATTTCTTACACAAATTCTCATTCATGATACAAAGTCATTGATTTCAAACATAGATCTTCATCTAGATGTAAGTTTTGCTGTTTACAAAGTAACATTATACATAGTACATACAAATACAATTGTGACATAAATGATAAATTATAATATATATTCAATTCATCAATGATACAATAGGAGAAAGATAAGATAGTAAGATAAAGATACTGACAACTATAGTTTTCTCATTAAATCATCATAATCAAAATGTGTTACATAGGTAGTGCAATGCCAATGGCAAATAGAAATAGCAAATACAAAACAACTACAAGTATACAGGCCTCAAGATAGTAGGTAGCTCACAACTCATGAGTCATCAATCCTCATCGTCATCATCAAAATCAACATCATTATCCTCGTCATCATGGTCACCACTTCTCTCCTTTTCTACATCCTCCTCCTCTGTATCCAAAGTCATCTCTACATCTGTTGGTGTGGAGGATGACCCCTCTACAATATCACCATCATCAAATTAGTCAGGCTCTAGCACTGGATCATTGAGATCCAAGTTGGCCAATGCCAACTCAACGCTGTTATCTAGACCCATATCATCAGGAAAGACATCCCACATCTTTGTCTTTCCCTTCAACCACTCATCCCTTTGCCTGTAAATAAGACGAAGGTTGGTGTGCACATACACCATTGTCTCTACATTGGAATGATCACGCCTACTCTTCTTGACACTATACAAATTCCCATATGTGCTCCAATTCCTCTCGCAACAAGAGGATGAAGTCACCTGAGAGGGGAGCCTCATGGCTAACTGCTATAGAGGAGGGCTTGTTGCCCCATGATTTGCCCACCAAGAATAGGGCTTCTTAGTCCCCTTGTTTCTAATCAGATCATATCCTACAAATCAACCAGTGCCAGTGGAAAACTCTTCAAAGGCATCCTCCACCTCATCAAGGGATGCACAATCCTGAAAAACCTGCTAGAATGCATCTTTCCTCTCCTGTGAGATTTCACCATCCATATGAGGAGGGAATCTATGGGAAGGTCCACCATTCAGCCACTCATAGCTATAGTATTTTGGGTTCAATGAGTGAGCCAAACAATGTAAATGTGTGAAATTATTGTCCCATTTGCTCACAAGAATATCATGTATAGTGGTCAAGAATACCTCTGATGATGTCTCATACTCGGGGCACTCACTCTATAAAATAATTCTCCTCACAAACTCAATCATGGAATCCCATCCCTCATAAACCTCTCTTAGGATGGGTTGTTCTGTATCTACAAATCGAAGCAAAGAAATGATAGGGTCCATGATCTGAATAACTAGATCTACCCTCTCCCACCAAGCATCATCTAACACTGTGTCCTCCACTCTTTTAGAGGCTACTTGATCTATCTTTCTCCAAAAAGACCAAAATTCTGAAATAACCATGGCCCCAAGAGCGGTCTTGACCTCCCTCAACCTCTTCAACATGATGAATGAAGAGGCAAACTGTGTATCCACAATCTTCAACAATGATAGATTGTTGTACTCCTTGTAGATAGTGAGGGCATTTGTATGATTTTGTACAAAGTTATGGATATGTCATGCATCCTCAATAATGTTACCAATCCAAAGCACATCAGAAACAATAGATTACAGTGCTGAGTTCAATGAATGGAAAATGCAAGGTGTCCAAAACACTTGTGGATATTTAGCTTCCACAATCATGCCAGCAGCCTTGCAAACAAGTGTATTATCTGTAATGATTTGCATACAAGAATCAACAACTACATCTTTAATAACTTTAATAAACAACTCACCCATATATTGTGCATCCTTGTATTGTCCAAGTGCATCCACTGCTTTCAAGAAAACGGGACCATTCAAGGAAGACACAACGAAGTTGATCAGTGGGTGTCGTGCTAGATCTGTCCATCTATTAGAAAGAATGCTAACCCCAGATGTTGGCCATGATGCTTTAATAGGCTCAAGCATTTTTTCCACCTATTTTTTTGCCTTCGTCAACAATTCCGTTCTAATCTTCTCTGACCTAAGAGGCACATAACCTGATGGAGCCCCTTGAGTTAGAGCTCGGCACATCTCAATAAATAGAGGTGAGCGTGCAACATTAAAGGATATGAAGTTTTGACAGAAAAAAAGAAATGGTGAGATCAAGCTCTTCCCGTTTCTCCTTCTAAAAAATCTTGTCCATTGGACCAAGTGAAATTGCCTTTCTTTTTGTTGTTTGTCCCCCACTAGAACTCTCAAATGGGAATTTGTTGCTGCCTTTCCTCAAGAATGGAAGGGGGTCATCATTCTTGGTTTTTTTTATTTTGCAACCACATTTTCCATACCAACATTGGACTCTCTTTCCATTTCTTTCCTCTTTGATAAAGGTACCTTTGTACAAGCTCCAATTCCACAACTTGGTAAAGCCAACAAATGACTTTTCACATGGAAATATGTGCTCGTGAAAGTATTGTGGAAATAGCTGCATTTCCAACTCACATTGCCTCCTCCCTTCACCTTGCTGGGTGGCCCTTGCTCTCTTTTGACATATTTCCACAAGGGATATTTGTCAATATTACATTAAGGAGGAAGTCTCCCTCAACATTACTCACAGAAGACTGATGAAATTGAGAGAGGAGGGGCATCTCCAATGGGGACATTCTTCCCTTTCCTTTGCTCCTTCCCTGCTGCCCTTGATTGACCCATGAATGCTATAAAAAAAAGCAAAAAATGCACAAATTTGTAAAAGAAATGCATATGCAAACTATTGTAATAAAAATGCAAAAATATTAGAGAGAAAATGCACTTACCTGTTGCTTGAATCTCCTTTAAAATGTTCCCACACCTTTTTCTCCTTGCTCCCAAACACCCACAGCAAATGCACAACAAAGTAAACAAGTGAATGTGAAAAAAGAAGTGAGGAAAGGCTCTTTAAAAGGTGCATGGGTCGTTGTTTTTCCTGATTCGTGTCCGGAAATCATGACACGTCGTGCCCGATCGAGACATGATCCAGATTCGATCATGTCCCAATCAGACATGACGTGTCACGATTTCCAAACACAAATCGGCATGAATCGTGTTAGATTCGTTGAATTCGCGACACGTAGGCCCTGGGGGACGAATCCGGTTTCTTAGCTCACACCTATGCGAGCCAAAAACAAGAAAGAGAATAGAAGAATGATCCATGATGATGTCCAAAGGAGGTACAGGTCACTTGTGTTTATAGCCTTCCAAGGGTGTCCAATTTGCTTTAGGGCCGACCTAATCAAATATGCACATGTGGGCTCAGAATTCAAAAATATACTTTCCTGTGTCCAAATTTGATGATCTTTAAGTCAATTTTGTTCCTCTCGAGAAGAGGAATTTAATGCAATCATCATCTCCATCAAATGAGTTGTCTAAAGTGGAATTTAGTCCTATTTGCCAATTTGAACATCTAAGTCTTTTCTCATGAAACCTTTTTTGGGTTTTGGAGATCTTGTGTTCCTTAGCCTCTTAAACATCATAAAGACTAGAACCCATGTTTGTTGCTACCTCAAATTCAAAAAGTAACACTCCCTCTTAGCAAGGAAGGTGTTCTCCACTATACCCATATGCTCCCTGAAGTAGACAAACTTTTCCCTCCCCAACCCCTTAGTGATTATATCAGCCACCTATTGGTCTGTGGGAACACGTTCTGGCCAAACTAATCCATGCTGCACAAAATCTCTGATGAAGTGGTACCGTATGTCGATATGCTTCGACTTATCATGAAACACTGGATTCTCATAGAGCCTGATGCAACTTTGATTATCACAGTAGATATTTGTTGCCTCCATCCTATAACCAAATGAACTCACTAGCAGCTTCAGAAGAAAGATAGCTTCGCATGTAGCCATGCTAGCTGCCATGTATTCTTCCCCTACAGAGCTTAGTACCACAGACTTCTGCTACTTGTTGCACTAAGATACAACCCCTGATCCAACTCTGAAACAACACCCAGAAGTTCTTTTCTTATCCACTGAATTGCCTGCCTAGTATGCATCTGTATAACCACATAACCTGACACCATCACCTCGAGTATACCTCAACCCATACTTGACTTTGTCGCGCAAGTACCTCAATATATGTCTCGCCACTATCCATTTCACTCTCATAGGTTCCACCATTAACTGACTAAGAGTGTTGAATGTGAAACAAACAGTTGGCCTTGTGTTGACCAGATACATGAGTGAACCGATGAACTGTCTATACAAGGTCGTGTCCACATTCTCGACCTTCGATGCATCTATCTTCCTCCAGTTACTAATCATAGGCATGGACATAGGTCTACAATCTTGCATCTTGATCCTCTTTAGGATCTCTGTAGTATATCTCCCTTGTCCAAGGAAGGTCTCCCTGTCCCTCTACCATACCTCCAAGCCTAGGAAATAAAGCATTAGTTCCAAATTCTTCATCTCAAATTTTGCTACCAGGTGCCACTTGCATTCCTCTATGAGCCTTGATGACCCTATCAAGAATAGGTCATCCACATACAACACTAGGTTGAGTGGCTCACCCACTACCATCAGATAATAAAGGTTGGAATCTGCATCACTCCTTACAAATCCCATCTTTTATAGGTACCTGTCAATCCAACCATACCATGCCCTGAGAGCCTATCTGAACCTGTATAGTGCTCTCTTCAGCCTGCACATGTGTGTGCTCCTCTCATGTCTCTTGTAGCCCTCTGGCTATTCGATGTATACCTCTTCCTTTATCACCTTGTTTAAGAATGTTGTCTTGACGTCCATCTGGTGAATCAACCATCCCATCTGCGCTGCTAGAGATATCACTAACCGGATGGAAGTATATATGGAAACTGGGGCGAGGGTCTCCTCATAGCCTATACCTTCCTTCTATGCATACCCCTTTGCCACGAGTGTACCCTTGTACTTCACTACATTGTCGTCTGCAGTGTACTTGATCTTATAGATCCACATAGAGCCCACAACTAACCTATCTACAGGCCTAGGCACTACCTCCCACACATCGTTTGTCATGATGGAGCTATACTCCTCCACCATGGCATCCTCCACACTTGATGTTGTGTAGCCCCCTGATAACCGGAAGTTCGAAACGTTCAAAAACCTGTGCCACCAATGCTTGGTACCTGTCTGGTTGTCTATGTTCTCTCTTGACCATCCTAGGACCCCACATAAACTCTTGCACATCCTTTAGCGTCTGACGAACTTCTCTGGTGGTTTAACCGCTAGTGGTGGGTGGTTCAACTAGCTCCTCATCCTGCCTCTGTTGCTCCATCTATTGTGAAATCATTGGATCCCCTTAACCTAAGTTGATGCTCGTACTGGTAATTGTACTAGTGCTTTGTTGACCATGCAATTGTCCCTATGGCTGTCCCTGCTGCTGGACTAATGGAGCTTTTGCTGGCTCACTGATCAAATGCTGACATCTCCCGAGATCTCATGAAGGCTTTCTCCTCCATGAATTTTACGTCTCGTCTCACGATAATCCTCCTATTGCTAGGAATGTAGATCCTATATGCCTTTGAGGTTTCGCTATACCCAACGAAATACCCCCCTTCTCTGCAGTCTAATCCAACTTAGTGTGTTTCTCATCTGGCACATGGTTGTATGTTGTACTACCAAATATTCTTAAGTGACTGACCACTTGTTCAAATCTGGAAACTACCTTAAAGTATATCATAAAAAAACATATTTGAGTTATAGATCCAAAGTGCAATGTGACTGTTTGTCTTTTGTTCGATCTAATTGGTGTATGCAATAATTCTCCTATTTCCAGAATTTACTTATGAAGCATCACATCAACGCATCATTTACATATTAAATCTTCTTTACTTGACAAGTCATATCTTTATTTGGATTTAGTTATTGTATTGATATTTCTATGTGAAAATGTGAATATCATATTTCATTTAAAATCATAAATCAGATTCACTTCTAAGACATTCATTTTGACATATCATTTCTAGACTTTGTTTATTTTATCATTCAAAATCTATCATTTCAAAAATGAGAGAGGAATTGTAATAAGGTGATAGTGGTACTTCTCGTAGGCTTACCTCAAGGTTGCATCCGTGGATCGGGACTTTCTTCACTTAGATGTGAGTTGACGAGATAACAAGGGGGATGAAAGGAAACACACCAGAAATGTCTTTCAAAAACTGGGACTCTCCCATGCTCCCTTTTTACGAAATTCAATTGTTTTCAGGCCCCCCTCCCTGGTAATCATTGCTAATATGAAATTCCTAAAGTTGGCTTTCTTCTGTCTTTCCTTCTTTATCATTTTACTTAAATTTTTAACTTTACCATTAATATTTTAGGGATGTTTGATAGTGGTTCCAACCTCATTGGAATTCATATGGAGAAAGTAGAATTTCATATTCCATTCAGAATGCAGCAAACTTAATAATTTTCAAGATTTAAAGATTGGCCAAATTGCAATGTTTCCATTGGATTTCATCATGTATGAGGGCATGGAATTGGCGTTTAATCAAGAGCACCAAGACTTTTATGTACTCCGATATTGGTGGTGTTGATTGTTGAACTCCATCATGATTTTAACAAAAATATATTTGCAAAAATATAATTTCTGCCTCTAAACATCGAAAGGCAGCCCTATCTTCTATATTTTCAGTTTTCTAAATACAATGGGAAATACAATGGTGTTAGTCCATTGATGATTTATGATTATTAATTATTAAGTTAACTTGTTATGTATAAGATTATAAAATTTCAACGGTTTATCATTTTTATTTCAAGCTTCAAATATTCTAAATTATTTTTTTTAGTACTTCAGGTGGGGTCCCTTATTATGAAGACTCTAATTTCTCCTATGGAATTCCCTAAAACTTGAGGGGTGTTTATACATCTCTTGGATGTGTTTCCCAACTCCATCATCCCAAGGACTTGATGGAACATTGTCTGAAATACATATGCATCCATCTGGAATACAATTTGACCTATGCATCTTTTATGTAGATGGGCATTCACATCTTACCAAAGAATCTAGGAAAAAAACAAAAAAAAATGTGTGCATACATGTTTGTTTATTTGTTACTGTGTGTGTGTGTGTGTGTGTGTGAGAGAGAGAGAGAGAGTATTTACATGTAATCAAGGGATGCACCTTTTTGGGAAGGAAGTTTCCCTGATAAGCTATTGTTTCCAAGGAATCTGAAATCATTGAAATGTGAGTTATGTTTCAGATGATTTCACCTGTGACCTGCCTTATAATATGTTGATAGAGTTTTCAGAGAAAAACATTGCACTTCACATAACTGTGAGCATGTATTTAATGGAATAAATATAGGTTTGTTCAGCAATCCACTTACAAGTATTTCAGAGAGCTCAAATTCTGTAGTGCGTCTGGAATTGTTCCTGTAATATTATTAAAGCTCAAGTCCCTAACACAGTAATATGTTCAAGTAAGTAGGCATGCAAGAATAAGACTGTTGATAAAAGCAGTGAAATTAAGGACTCTATAATATAAACTAGATTATAATATTTATCAAAATTCAAACTTCTAACCACATATACTCTAGATAAGAAGGCTACCACTCCTTGCTCTGGGAGCACCACACACTCAGTTCATGTAATGCTATCCATATTCAGTGAAAGAAATCAAAACACTGACTGTGCAAACAGAAAAGGAATAAAAGTGGTATTTAGAAAACAATTAGTACATTCCTGTGATAGCTTCCTCTTGCAAAACACAACTTGCATCATATTGGAAAATCAGAAGAATGCTGCTCAAGCAGATACAATATCAGTACTCAACCTCCAGTTAGAAGCATGTTCGAGCTTGGTTCAGTGAAGAAAATTACAGTCCAAGTAATGCATGTTTAAGGATAAATTTTGGAAGGTTGACTCAAAATAAGTTTATTTTCGGATTAGGCTTAGACATTTTAATTATATGTTAGTTTAGATAATTTCATAATATCTGGATCACTAGTAACCAATTGAACATGATCCATTGAACATTACCAGATAGATCATTGAAAGACAAGCTATAAAATGTTGGAAGAAAACTTATAAAATTGATATATTTATGTTTCTATGATTTGTGTGGCAAATGCTATAAATCCACTTGAATATCTTTAATGAGTTAGTGCCAGGTTATTGTTAATAGTTAGTATCACTTGAGCAACATATCTAGAGGCATATATCACCTTTTGGAGGAGTGCTAGGCTTTAGAAGACAGTTATGGGACAGATCAGACCTTACCCAAGGCATTGGCTGTGAGAAATTGGTTACCCGATTCCTACTGCAGCAAACTGATTATATTTCACATACTTGTTAAATTAATTGAACAAGTTACTTGCAGTTTTCTACGACACATACTGAAATACATACACCGCAGCCTACACCAAAATAAGACTACGGAAACTAAATATAGCACCGGAGAGAACTAAACATCACACACATCTATACAGTTATTTTTGGACAAATGTCCCCAGAAAAACCCAATGCGGAAAAACTGATGCAGCAGCCGAGGGTTTTATTATTATGCAGTAGTTTTTCTGAATACAATCTTTGGATGCCTTGTAGGATATCCAATATAGAGAATATCACTCACAGAACAATAGTGAGAAGTACTTCACACTATCACAAGCAATCTTGTTGATCCGGCCACAGAATGGCTTGCCCCTTGCTACCTCTGTGTTGTCACTATGTCAGCCCAACGTCACAACATCACTCTCTCTGCTGATCGATTTGCCTCCTAGGAACTTCGATTTCCACCTCCCGGTCTCACACTTTGGCTTCTGGCTTCAAAAATCGATTTCTCCAGCAAAATACGGACTTCCTCAAGGCTTCTATGCTGCCTCTGTGTGGCCCTTCGTCAGCCTCTCTGGCTTTGCGTTACCTCTGCTGGATCTCTCTCTACCTTCTCTGTTGCGTATTCCCGGATCAGGAGAAATCTCCAACCAGAACTATCCCTGCCCCCTCACTGCAAAAGATCACTTTGAATTCCTCTTCCGGCAACTATGGTGCTTTAGAATTTTGATCTTTTGATCTCATTTCAATGTGTTTTCCAAATGCCCCTCAAGCCTCCTCTTATAATCCTCAAATTGAGAATCAACGGCTCAGATTAGATTCTAATCAATGGCTTACATCATTTTGGCTTGATCCTCGTCTTCTTTTAGAAGTTTCACCCACAATTAGATTAAAACCATTTAATTATTTTAATTTCCTAAGTTTAGACACATTGCACCAAGGGGGACTTTCCGTGAAAGCAAGAAGCCGAACAAGTATCAAGGAGATTTGATCGCCATGAGCACTATCATTCAAAATGAGCCTTCATCATTCGAATAAGCCGTGAAGCATCAAGTATGGAAGGATGCTATGAATGAAGAATATGAGTCAATTATGAAGAATGTTGTCTGGGATGTGGTCCCTAGACCCCAAGACAAATCGGTTGTCACCTCTAAGTGGCTCTACAAATTCAAGCATGGAGCTAATGGAAGTGCATACCCTTTCATTCACAAATGTAAGAGGGAGTTGGCTTCTGAATTTGAGATGAAAGACCTAGGACCGATGCACTATTTCCTAAGGTTGGAGATCTGGCAAAAGCCAGGTGAAATTTTCCTCTCTCAAGGAAAATATGTTGTGAAAATATTGGAAAGATTTGGGATGGTGAACTGCAAACCTGTGACTACTCCGATGGAACTTAACTTTAAGAAGTTGTGTGGCAGTGTTGCTGAATCTGAATTAGGAAATGCTTCTGAGTATCGTCAACTCATATGAGCACTGATGTTCTTGGTGAACTCTTGTCCGAACATACGTTTTGCAGTTAACACATTGAGCCAATATATGGTTGAGCCTCATCATATACATTGGATTGGTGCCAAGAATCTTCTAAGATATCTTCGAGGCACAATCACTCATGGACTGAAATACACTGTCGGAGATGTGAGGCTGCATGGTTATTCTGATGTTGATTGGGCTGGCAGTGTGGTGGATCACGAGAGCACTTCTAGATGTTGTTTTTCTTTGGGTTCTGCTTCGATATCCTGCATGAGCAGGAAGCAGAAATCGGTTGCCTTGAGCACCACCGAGGCCGAATACATAGCTGCTAGTATGGCCTCCTGTGAAGCTGTCTAGTTGAGGAAGCTCTTTAGTGAGCTGTTTGGACATGTGCTAGATACCACTGTGATCCTTTGCGACAACCAGAGTGGGATCTGATTATCAGAGAATCCCGTGTTTCATGATCGCTCCAAGAATATAGATATTAGGTACCACTTTATCCGAGATATGGTACAATGAGGCATTGAGGAGCAATAAGGCTCCATCACATTGGGACTAATGAGCAAGTCATCGATATTCTGACAAAGCCCCTGGGGAAGGTCAAGTTCTTGGTCTTCCGAGAATGACTTGGAGTCGTGGAGAGACCCTCTTATGAGGGTCCTGAATGAGATGGGCATTGAGCTTTGGGACCTCCGGGGGGCTTGGGGTACTTCTTGGAGCAATGAGAAACCATAGGGTGAGTGGTTTAGCCTTCCCCTAGTGGTTTGTTGTGTACAGGATGAGTGGTCCAGCCTTCCCCTGCAATACCCCTTGGCAACATGTAGGCAGGATGAGTGGTTCATCCTTCTCCTGCTAAGACATCCTACCCATGCAGTCTGAGAGTCATAGGAAGTACCTATCATCTAGCCAATGAGTAGGGAAATGAGGATAGGGACCATAGTACTACCAATGGACGCATCATGTACTTCCGTACTCCTTATGCTACAATGACCGATATTGATCTACGATCAATTGGAACTGACTTCGAGTCAGTAAGAGTGGTATGAAACACTCTCTTTTGAATGGAACCGACATTAGGTCAGTAAGAGTGGTATGACACACTCTTCTTTCATTGGGACTAACTTCGGGTCAGTAGCAAAATGGTATGATACTCTCGATCACTTCTTCTTATTCATAGCTCAGCAGAGCGGAGCACTGCATTGATGGCAAAGATAGTACAAATTGGTAGATGGATTAGCAGATGGAGTTCTCCCTAGTTGAGAGGGAGTCTTAAAATTGGCAACTAGGGCCAAACTCCACATGGGTCATCTTATTTATGACAACTGATATTTTTTCTTAGATTCCTATCTCCGAGAGGTGTAGAATTGATCTAAATATCATCGAATTCTGACATGTACAAATGAAGTTATGAATTTATTTTGATTATGGTCAAATTGTCAAGGTCGGCTAGAAACCTTATGTAGGCTTAGAAGCCCAACACTGACATATATTCATCCTCAACGTTGCATATAAATATAAGGTGACTTAGCCTCATTTGGACACTCATCTTCACACTTCTCTCTCTCCTCATTGATTGGGTAAGGATTTCTGGGCCTCTCTCTCTCCACACGTCCGAAATTTTAGGAGAGGAAAATTTCAAGAGGACGAAATTTCAGGAGGCCGAATTTCAGGAGAGCAAAATTCCAGGAGGCCAAAATTTCAGGAGAACGAATTTCTGGATAGTTTGACCAAGCGTTGACCAGCATGTGTTGACCTCCTTTGACTGTGTTTTGTGAGGGCTATCTCTGTTTAGGCAGGCCACATTTCTGGGCACAAAAATCGAGGCAAAACGTTGACTGTTGACTAGCGTTGACTGCAACTAGGGCTGACCGCAAGTGGCATGTTTGACCAAACTTTGACTAGGCTGAATTTGACTATTTTGAGGGTTTTTAATCTCACTGTTTGGAGATCAAAGTTGACTGAAGTTGATCGATTTGATGAGGGTCAAATCTGCCCTGTTGACCAGCATTGACTTTTCTGGTTAGGGCTCTTTTGCTGCTATTATAAATTATCAGATTTGTAAATTGTACTATCTCCATCTGTTGAACTATTGAAGACTAAAAGAAATTTTGATCAAGGGTTTCCCCACATTGGGGATTGTCCCTGGCTGGTGCCACATCTTCTGTCATCTTGTCTTGGCTTGTCTTCTACCGTTTATGTTTATGTTCTAACAGGATTTTACTATCATGTTGATGTGATTGCTAATCTGAATATTGATACTGGGCTAATAAATAAATTGATGTAAAATTGCTCTAAAGCATAGAACATACCATTGCTGCGTAAAATTAACACATATCAATGGGATCAAGTGGACTGCTTGGAATCTCCCTATGATGACCAAGCTACATTCTCCATTTCATCTTTAAACCCTCTGGCTCATTTGGTAGAATAAACCCATTACCCTAGGATAGACAGTTGTGAATTCCACCACCTTCAAAGAAAAATCTCTAAACATCATCATTCCACTTTCTGATTTTTCAGATCTGCGGCAAGGGGACAGATTGGTAGTCTCATTTTAGGGTTTTGTCCCTTGAGTTGGAGGAGAGTGTGCCTAAAGTGAGAAGAAAGTTTGTTAAGTTGATATTGAGCAGCTTTCCTAAGTGCCCCCAGGATAGCACTTTTTATTCAAGGACTTGAATATCTTTCAGTACAGGTTTGTGTAGGTAACAAATTAGTGCCATTGCCTAGGACAAAGTCCATTTCGTAGATTTTAGAAGATTATGCTTCAAAACATGGATGACAAGAATTGGAGGTACAAAAATGTTTTCATTTTGCAACCCAATTGGAAGGGAATTTCACAAGGGAGATATCCTGCACAAAGTTCCTAACATAATCTTGTTCCATTGCAAGTAAAAGCAGAGAGATATTATATAAGGCGGGTAGACAATTTAGCCCAGCATTCTCTAGTTTCAGGTACACATGCATTTTGTTTTGTTAAAGACACAATGTATGTCTTTCTTGATAACCGAGAGCAGCCTACTGCAGCATGAATCATGGCTTCATGTTAGACCAATTTGTACAAGCTGTTGGACCCTGCTTCCATTGTCAGTATTCCTCATGTTTTACAACATAAGTATGCAAAGTCTCTTCCCAACTTTTAGGGTAATAATGCAATTGCATTCGAGGATCATGTGGAAGCTTTTACTAGCATGCTTCATTTATTGGATTTTTATCATTTGGATGTGCTTTTAAAGTTGTTTGTCTATTTAGAAGATGATGCTGCAAATTGGTTTAAAAATTTAGATGATACCAACATTGATACTTCGGAGAAATTTTAAAAAATCATTTTGGAATGGTAGGAATGAAATAAAAAACGATATATTATAGTTGGCCAAGTTGCATGAGACCCAAAATAGGAAAATGAAACAATCAAGGAGTTCAATTCCAAGTTTGACAAGATTATTTAGAAGATTATGTTTATTAATATAACAAATAATTAAACCATCATACCACAAGTAAAAATACCACAGAAAACAAGTAAAAATACCACAGAAAACAAACTCAGCCAATATATTCTGATCTTATTTTATTAATCTGACCTGGAATTATATGTTGGAGCAGCCTTTTGAGTTATAAAAATAGATTTACGGAAACTCATAAACAGCCACGGCTAATGCCATGATTTTTTGGGCAAATAAGAGATGATCACAGTGATGAAATTCCCCCTTACACCGTTGTAAATTAGCATACTGGATCAGATTTGATGGCTAGTTAAACCCTCCCTTTTGATGCCACAGCCCAGCAAATGATGGCTCGAACTACTGAAAAAAATGGAGTTGGATAGGGCAGAAAAAATATGCTCCAAAATATCATGTCCCCAATAAATAATTTTGCTAGGAGAAATCCACATTTTTGCAGTTTTGGTGTTATAAAATATTTTGTATTTAAAAACTTAGGAAAAGTGGTTCAAGGAACCACTTACTTTATTTTTGGAGAAAAAGGAGAAATAACATTAGAGAAAATAAAATTATTTTGTAAATGAAATCTGTGGGACACTCAAAAAGGGAATTCGACCGCCCCTTGAGAAATTCGGACTAGGAGGAAGAAGGGGAAAAGAAGGGAGTTCGAACTTGTGGAGAGAGGGAACCACCAAGGGGAATGTAACGACCCATCTATAAACATAAAGAACGCAAGAATAATAGCAGGTAGATGGTACATGCATATGATAGCTACATATGCATGTGTCGCATACACCGCACTAATATTTTATACTAAATTGATTATAAGTCCTAAATACCATGACACTTCTTTGAATAGAGGTTCTACTCATTCATCAATATTACTTAATGTATGGGTAGATCTTAAAAGAGGACTATATAAATTATATATTCCAGATTATTGATAAAAATTATATTAATAAATTAATAAAATAAATTTTTAAAATATATATAAGTAATTAATAAAAAGGGGCTCTAAGTATAAAGTTATAATGTTATATTAAATCATAATGTTTATAATGTTTAATGTGATATATTAAATCATGATGTTTATAATGTTTAATGTGATATATACGATATAATGTGTATATTAAAGAATATTTTAATAAAAATATAATATGATTTCAAAACATAAAACTTATACATTCGTAACCTTTAAAAGAGATAAGGGGGCTAATACGTGACAGGGAGCGTGTCACCAGCAAACAGAGCGGTGGGCTGCAGATGGAAGAGCGGCCACCACCAAACAACAGGATAAAACCATGGGACAGTGATTTGGAAAAGGGGGGAGTGTTGACCGCTGCGTGGCAACTACCCATAGCAGTACAACCCCTTTTTTCGCAAAAAAGGGGCAGCACTTGATCGAGATGCTCGTGCCATTCAACAGTCATAGACATTCTCCTGATCTTATTAAAGTTGTAAACCCAGTCTGCATTTTGATGTAAATAATCTTAGCAGAGCTGAGTCATGTATGTAAATTGCCTAGGTGGACCTAATTTTCTAGTGGTAATCTTCATTCCGGAAGGTTTTTCGTCTCACCGATCCATGATCGGCAGAGTTTTCCTTCAACCTAACCCCAAAGCCGGAATGAATTTTATCATTAGAGCCTTATGAGAATCATAGTGTGTTAATCTGCTAGATTATGTTTGGTCGCAGAACTGGGTGGTCTGTGAGGGTCTGTCAAAGGGCTTTTTCCCCTTGAAGATGTAAAATTTGTAAAAGTCATGATGTAAAGAGTCTTGAAGGTTGAAAATGTTAATCCCCTCATGCGTCTTAAGTCCTAGGTCCTAGGGAAATTTTTCCAAAGGCTATGTTTGATTATCCATGATAAAAACAATAAAAAATAA
>APFE031235034.1:49245-80255 GCA_000404065.3 Pinus taeda | reverse complement strand
TGACCACCAACTGCATTTAACTGCCTGATGGAGTCTCTGAACATGTTTGCTTGCTTCAGTGGGTGAATCCGATTTGTTTAGGTGTTGTGTTGTCCTTTTAGGCTATTGGAGTGCTCGTACCGGTGGAGTCCATGATTGGAAATTTAGTTACAGAGTCATGCTTGTCCTTTTCTCCTTTCGACCATGCTTTTTGTTAAATATGGTTGTTGGTGGTTTGACTGTGACTGATGATGGTGGAGCTGGTCATCTCCTTCTTCGGGCCATAGAATGGTCAGAGGACATGGAATGCATGGGTAGGTGGATGATTTGGGTGAACGAGAAGAATGACCGTCGGATCAGGAAAATAAACGGCAGAGATGGCTTCGACGAAGGCTAGTAGCCGAGGTGAGAGCGGGGTGAGTCGGAGCCATTAGATCTTCAACGGACAGATCGAACAGTCATCAGGCGATGAAACTGCACGGATGTTTAATGGGCGGGGTGGTTTGGTGGGGCGGTAAAGGTTTTCATCACACTGCTTTCAGACACTAAGCGGTAAATGCCCAGGGTCGAGCGATTCCACTCAGTGATCAACACGTAGCAGCGAATGGGAGAGAAAAACAGCTCTCATCGTGCGCTATCGCTCGATCAAATTATCAGTGCAATGAGAGCAAAGACTGTTAGATCTCAGCAAAGATGATCTGATGGTGGAGAGTGGTAGAGCGGGTTGCCTTTATCGGGTGTGACGGGATCCATTGGATCGGCGGGGATGCAATGAGGGTTTTATGAGCACACGAGGGAAATGGGTATGGTTTTATGGTTTATTTGGGATTTTACACTTAGGGCTAAGGTTAAGAAGGGGCTTACTTTATCGGGTTTAGGAGGCAAATAGGGAAACGGAGGTGGTGGAGAGTAAGCGGGGTAGAAGAAAAAGGGAAAATGACCCATGAGGGGCCCCTTTGAAGACACCACCAATCAAGCCAAGCATTTCTCTGACATTAGAAAGTCAACGTTGCATAGCAGTATTAACATTGGCTCCTTTTGGGGATGAAATCCTCCCTGTGAGGTTTCAAGAACCATAGACCACTGCCTTTCACACAAAAACAAGATCAACAATATTTCCTAGTGTTCCATTGGGCATGGAGTCTAATTAAGCCTACGCTAAAACTTTAAAATAACATATTTACAATGTTGGGGCCTAAAAGCCTTAAACCATGTAAATATTCAAAAACCACCCATTAACTGGGCCATCAAAAATTGTTTCTCCTTCTATACTTTGCAGCATGAAAGTGTTGTTCCCCTGGATCTGAGCAATGACAAAAGGTCCCATCCATAGAGCATCGAACTTCCCATGATTTCCTTTCTTTTTCTTTAGTGCATCCCATTTAAGCACCAAGTCTCCCACTTGAAAATTGTCCATTTTTTCCTTTCTGCCGAAAGCTTCCTTGATTCTCTTTTCATGTGCTTCAGAATTCTCAATCAGTTGATCTCTGATTTGATGTACTTCAACGAAGTCACTAATCCTCTTTGCCATATCATTTTCCTCATTTTGTTCTTCTTGCAAGAACCTGGCCACAGGGAGGGTCAATTGGATTGGGAATACAGCCTCAGTGCCATATACCAACTTGAATGGAGAATTCCTGGTGGATTTCTTGGTGGTCATCTTGTCTGCCCACAATGCAAACTTCAGTTTGGAATCCCAGTTCCTCTTGTTGTCTTCCAGCAGCTTTTTGATTATCCTTATCAGGCTCTTACTAGATGATTATGCTAGACCATTACTTTGAGGGTAATATGAGGTGGAATGCACTAGCTTAATACCCATTGAGTCACACATGTCCACCAACTCTTTTGCGCTGAAGGCTGTTGCATTGTCTATAACCAATTTTGTGTTGACAGCCAAACATGGTGAAAATCTTCTCTATCAAGAACTTCATGACCACATGGCGATCAACTTTCCTAGTAGGGATGGCCTCAATCCATTTAGTGAAGTAGTCATTGGCTACTAAGATCCATCTGTGCTGGCCACTGGAATGTGGATGAATTTCCCCTATGAAATCCAAGCCCCACTGCTGGAAAGGGCCACTGGCATGTATTGGCTTCAAGGGTAAGGACTTCAAGTGTTGTTTTCCTTCGAACCTCTAGCATTTATCGCGGGATCTCACAAATGAAAAGATATTAGAAAATAGAGTGGGCTAATAATACCCAACCCTGAGGATCTTGTGAGCTATGTTTTCCAATAGTGATGTCCTCCACAAATGTTGGAATCAAATTGATGCATGACCTCCACAGATTGCTCTTTGTCTAGACATCTTAAAAGGATTCCAGATAGATCCTCCCAATACAACAAGTTTTCATGAATATAGATTTTGGCTGCCCTAAGCTTAATAGTCCTCACTTGGCTTCAACTAAGGCCTGGAGGAACTTCTATCTTCAGCAAAAATTGAGCTATTGTAGAATACCATTCACAAGAAGCTATATTTTCAACCAACAACTGGTCATGTCCTACTGTTGCTTCTTTTGTCTGTCTGTCACCTGCGTTTATGCTTATCCAATTCATGTCCAGCATCTTGCCATTTTCTTCAGCCATCATCTTGGCAAGGCCCTGACCTCTGACAAGCTTGGTGGGATTCAATTCTCTGTTGAATTCAATAAGCTTTGCAATCCATTTAGCCCTTCTTCCATCAACATATGGCTGCAGTAGGACATCCTTCACTAAAGTAGAGGGCACATATGCAATTACCTTGTAGTGCAGAATGTATATTCGGAAATATTTCAAAGATTTGATAAGGGCATAGGCCTGTTTTTTTATAATATCATACCTTAGTTCAGCATCCCTTAAGGTTTTGCTAAAAAATGCCACTGGATGCTCTGAACCCTCATCGTCTTTCTGCAATAAGACAGTTGCAAGGGTGTCACCAGAAGCAAAGGAGAAGATATGGAACTCCTTGTTGTAGTCTGGGCTGATCAAAGTGGGAGCTTCCATAATAGCTCTCTTGATGGATTCAAAAGATCTTCTTGTTGCATCATTCCATTTGATCTCTGAACCATTTTTTAGCATGGAGGTGATTTGTTTTACCAGTTCTGAAAAATTAGGAATAAACCTCCTTACAAAATTTATTTTTCCCAGAAAGGATTGGATGTCCTTTTTTGATCTTGGGACAGATAAGGCTTGTATTGGTTTCACTCTTTCTGGGTCAATCTTGACACCTGCAGCAGAAACAATGTGGCCTAAAAGCTTGTCCTCTTCTAAAGCAAATTGTGACTTCTTAGGATTCACTGATATCCCAAACCTTCTACACTTCAGAAACACTTTCTTCAAATGCTGCAAATGATCTTGATGGCTGCTGGAGTATATTGTTATATCATCCAGGTAGACAAGGACAAATTTATCCATCTCTCCCACAAACACTATATCCATGGCTCTCTGAAAGGTAGCCCCAACATTCGTCAGCCCAAAGGGCATCTTAGAGTACATAAAAGTGCCCCAAGGAGTGGTGAAAGTAGTCTTTTCCTGGTCATCTGGATGTACAACAACTTGGTTATACCCCGAAAATCCATCCAGGAAAGACATAAAGAGGATAATTGTCTTTCTTAGAGCATTTGTTCAAGTTCCTAAAATCAACGCATAGCCTGATTTTGTTGAAAATGCAACAAGATGATGGAGCTTAGTGAAAAGAAGCCGCCTTCACTAAGTGGGCCCGCAGGCTATTTTTGGCTCAAAGTCTATTTTTAGACTATGTATATTTTTAGACACATGGATCATGGTCTATGAGTTGCAGGATACTATTTATGGATGATTGGTCATGTTGGTAAAAATAGATGGACCTCTATTTTTAGACATATGGGCGTAGTCTATTTTTAGACTGCCAGTCAAAAAATAGAACAGTCGAATATTATTAGCTCTTAATAATATTTGGACTATAAACATTATCTTATCCTCTTGCAGCGCTTCAGTTCGAGCTACGGATGTGGCACATGCAACTGCCAGAAGGAAATACGCTTTTCCTATGGGTTAGTTGAGCTATTGCATGATGGACTTCAGTTAGAACTCAAGTGATTGAGTTTGGTGGAGTTGATTGAGGAGTTGATGGAGTTGTGTTCAGTTTGACTTAGTTGAACTAGTTGTATTTAGTCTAACTGACAAATACACTAGTGATGAGTGGTGTGAATTAATTATTAATTAATTCACTAATTATTAACTCATAAATCAACTAAAGAATACATCAGTTAACTCAGTGCATGAACAGTTCAATGGAGACAAGTGTTAGAGGTGGGTGAAAGGGTGAGACTACTATGAGTTGTGACTATAGCTGTGCATGAGATTTGCACAATCATTGATTGAGATTTCCAATGAGGATTTTGCAGTACAAGCCAAGGGAATTCGAACTTCGATCAGATCTATTCTCAACAGGGATTGCGCAGTAGAGGCAAGCAAACAGTGGAGGAGATTTGAACCCGTGACTTGTTCTGATTTGAGCTAGTTTGTGTGTAGCAGGTGGAGATAGTACTAAGTACTTGCGAGGAGTATTGTACTATGTATTGTTACATGTTCTCTATCATTATAATATACAGATAGTCAGGGGTTTTTAGCTGTATGCTTCCCCCATTACATACTGTGATGATATGTGCGATTGATGTTTCAATGTGTGCATGTGATTGTTTCTTAATTCCACAAAATTGATGATCAACGTAGAGGAGGTTATGTATTATGCATGCATTCCGCAAATAAGAGCTTCATTCTACAGCCTAGTGTGAAGGCTATGTGTAATTTCATTTGGCACACGTCTCTTTTAAAATAAAAATAAAATATTCTCTAAATAGAAAAACATTGTGAGCTAAAATAAAAAATAAAAATGATTATGTTATGTATATTTAGTTAATTGTCTATATGACATAATATTTTAACCAATATAGATTCATTTTAACTTTGGATTTATCATGTATATAAAAAAATCAAATTCCTAAAAATGAAAAAAAATATCATATTTAATTAAAATTAAAAAATGTTTTACTTTGAATCAATTTTAATCTATATTAAACCTAATAAATCTAAAATTAAATGAAACTTATATTAATTTAATAATAATTTTTTTTTTTACAATAAAATTAAATTTTTGAAATCCACTTACTCTTTTAATTTTATATCCTAAACTCTACCATATTAAACAATTCAAATCATCAGTAAATTTCCCAAAAATTCCAGAATAATAGAGTCAAATATTCACAACAACATCAAAATTTGCAAATAAGCACCCTTCATATATGCAAATGAGCACATTTCATATGATCACACTTTATAGCTTCTTCACTTGATTAAGAATATCGTCCATCAAATTATGCAATTTTTGCTTGTAACTCGACCATATGTGTAAGGCCTTCGGAGATGTGCAACGCAGTAGGGCGTCGGGTGACCCGGGTGCGTGCACAGGAAAACACAGTTGTGCGATGGGCAGTCGTGCACGATGGTGCGACCGACCAGTTATATGACAATTTGCGACGAAGGCATGCGATAATGAAATGTGATGGAGTATTCATACCCATTGAGCATGGAGCGATGCACTTGGTGGTCGATGATGATGGAGGGCGAGCTGACTAATGTGTTGGGCGCTTGAACATGGTTAAGGGGTGTGCGTAGCGAAGGTTGGGTGGTCGGCTGGGCAGCCCCACCCACAATTGCGATGGCTATATATTGTAGTGCATTGGAGCACTTGGAGACGTCACATTCGATCATAACAACTTTTCACAAGAGAGTAGTGCGCAAGTTCTAGTGCACAATAGGGAAAGGAGAAGGCACAGTTCTCATGCGCCCATCCTTGGGCTAGTCGCATGGTAGAAGTCGCACTTGGTATTGGGCAAAGGTGCGGGCGGAGGAGCACCCGGTGGTCGGGTGAGGCGTGCATGGTGAACGTGTGGCGCTCGATTTGTGTGACGACTTGGTGTGGGTGTCTTGGCGACTCGAGTGAGCGCCCGCCCATCGTGCAAGTGTGCACGAAGACTTGTTGGAGTGTTGAGATTGCGGTCGGAGGTGTGTCTCGGTTGGAGGCGCCCATGTGTGTGGCGACTTGGAGGTGCACTGAGTTGGGCAAACGACACGACGGTGCGACGGGGTGAACAAAGGATTGGTTAGTCGTGCGGCGACCGTGCGGAGGTGCCGACGAGCTGGGCAATCGAGTTTGCCGATGTTGTGTAAATTTGGTTAAGTGTAAATTTGGGGTTTCCCAAGATTTAACTTGTGCATTGTAAAAATGGAAGATTGTATAATATATTGATATCGGGCAGACTCATATTGCAGGGAGTTGCCCCTCCCTTTATACTGTTTTGCATTTCTTTTATATAATGTTGTTGATAATGAATGTGTATAGGTGTTCATTGGCATAAAGGCACATTAATAATACTTGGTAACGAAAATAAAACTAAGTATGGATTGTTAAGGCATAGTCCACAATCGAAAGTATTGGTGAAAAGAAAACGGTTGGTAGTGCCGCACCTCGCCGGCATGGTTGAAAGACCATCGTAGGCTTGGGGGCGTGACAGTTGGTATCAGAGCTATGAACAGGTTTGGGTGTTGAAGCATTGAAGCTGATACACAACTTGACAATTGGTATCAAAGTTGTGAATAGGTTCAGGTGTTGAAGCATTGAAGTTGATACACAACTTGACAGTTGGTATCAAAGCTCAGTTGGAGCTGGTTAGAGCAAGGTTGCTCGTGACGAAGTGACAGTGGAAGCAGGTACTTGCAGGTGAAGGAAGCTAGTTTCACATACAAGTGGAACAAGGGTCAGTTCATGGTTGCAGGAAACTTGGTGAAGCTGGTGAATGGTGAAGGTTGGAACTAGAGGTCGTAGAGTTGGGCAGGCGGTACTACGTGCTGATTCACACAATTTGGGCATTTGTCAGGTTGGCAAGTGGGACTGTGTGTGGGCAGGTATACACGGTTTGGGCGTCTGTGGACCAAAGGAAGTACAAACCGGGGAAGATGTACGACAAGGCATGGCAGGTTTGGAAGAATGCAAAGAGAATCTCTTGCTTACCTTATACAGGTTAAAGCGGATGAAAGATGAGAATCCTTGGATTCGAGAAAAGCTTGCAGTCTTGAAAAATAATGTTGAGGATAAGCTTCTTCAACTTGGATGGACAATGGAGCAAGATGAAGTTGAAAATTGTACTGACAAGGAAGAGGAAGCCGTGATAGTTGAAGATGTTGCAGACATGACCATGATGGAGGATGAGCTTGAGATTGATCAAGTTGGAGCAGGATCGTGCAGTTTGCAAACATGTATGGATGAGGGTACTCTCATGGAGGAACCTAATGATGATGATGGTGATGATGTAAGTACATTTGATACTTGTGTTTCACTTGAGCTTTCGGTCGATGGACCGTATGCAGGGAAGGGCAAAGCCAGTTTTCCAATGCTAGGGGGCATCTTACCATGGATGACTATGATGAGACCTTGTATGGGGAAGCAAGGATTGTTGACTGTTGCAGGACTTGTTGGGGTTGTTTGTGACCTTATGGTAGAAGGTACAAAGGCTCGTGACAAGGGTGGAACGTGATGATCGTTGTGGAGGAATGGGTCATGCTTTAGCCACATGGCTAAGTGCCGGACATGGCTCATGGACAGATTGGAGGACACACTCTTGGGTGGACTTCTCATGGCCGAGACCAAGAGCAAGTCTTGGTGGAACCTTTGATGGAGGAGCTATGATGGAGAAACTCATGTGATGATGATATGGTTGGGTGACCGAGTTCACTAGACTGAAGATTGCAACTTGGATAGGGATGATTTATTGTTGTGATGGGTCTACTTGGTTGGACTACATGGCAACTTAGTCATGGACATTAGGTTGCAGACATGGAGCATGGCAGTCTCATGCAGGGACATTGTGTAAGAGCACTTGTAGAGATGTCACTTATGGGCATCCAATGAGTAGTGCCAAGGCAGGGATGTTGTGTAGGTGGATTTGTTGATGTGACATGGAGGCTTATTACTTATGAGCCAATGGGGAGGTTGTGCACTCTTGTACAGCAAGGCCATGGACTTGGATGGAGTTGTGGGCGGACTATGGGGCATTTCTACTACATGGGGAGCTGAGGCATCTTGCAGAGACCTTTGGGCCAAGACTTGTATGCTTTCTAAGATGTTGGTTGGGGATGACTTATGGAGCTCATGATGACATGAGATTGTTGTAACTTTTGGGGACTTCATATATGGTGGACTTGGAGGATCTGATGCATTGAGGAGCTGAGGTCAGAGACTTTGAAGCAAGATGGGGTGCATACTTTCAAGTACATGTATGGGAGTGGCTTGAAAGAGTGACTTGATGTGGGGATCGATATGAGCACTTTGGAGTGATGGAGTTACGTGATGATGATGCCTTGGTGGCCAACACTTGGGCATGGGTGAGCCGAGACTCAACTACTTTTGACACATGGGAGCTGATTGATCTATGATCATGGGCAGCACATGGATAGATGAGGCAGGTATATACTTGTTTCTATGGCAGACTTGACGGATGACACATTGCAGATATGATGGAGGTTGCTTCATGGAGCTGGATGTGGCACACCGAGAGTTGGACTTTGATGAGATGGTCTCTTCATATGGAGGAGGCACACATATGGATGATGTTGGGATAGATGTGGTTGATTTCCTTTAGCACATTGACACCAAACATCATGGACATCATGTTGCAGATGAGATGAGGACTACTTCATGGACCTGAGCATGTATTACACTTATATGGATGGATTCTTGATTGAGTTCAGGATGTGACAGGATGTTTTGAGAAACGACTGATGGTGGCATGAGGATGTGCATTCTCATGGTTTGAGCGTGACAGTTGGACTGATCACCCGACTAGTTCAAACATGGGCACATGTAGTGTACAGAGATGTGTTAGCATTGTGTTGGAGTATCATGGCAGCAGTTCACATGAGGACAACACATGATGTGGTCGACACGAGATGTTGCAGTGGGCATGTAGCTTGAGATGGAGGGGCCAGCCTTCCACGATGGAGCAACATGTGGAGATTGTGACAGAGGGGTCAATGGTCATGGATTGAGATGATTTCCGATGTATGATATACCGATGGGGTGTATACCTTGGTATGGTTATCTTGGTGACGGATGGTTGCTGAGGTGAGACATGGTGGAGATGATAGTTCTACATATGTGGTAGTGATGGTTGCATTATGTGGAGGAGTTGACATCATGGGTGATCTTGGTGGATGGTTACTAGGATGGTATGTTGTCGAGGATGACAACAATTTCAAGTGGAGTAGGATGTAAGGCCTTCGAAGATGTGTGACACGGTTAGGCATCGGGCGAACCGGGCGCGTGCACGGGAAAATGCGATTGCGCGACAGGCGGTCATGCCCGATGGTGCGACCAACCGGTTATACAACAGTTTGCGACGATACTTGCGACGAAGGCATGCGATAATGAAATGCGATGGAGTATTCATACCCTTTGAGCGTGGAGCGATGCACTTGGTGGCCGATGACGATGGAGGGCAAGCCGACTCATGTGTTGGGTTCTTGAACATGGTTAAGGGGTGTGCGTAGCGAAGGTTGGGTGGTCGGCTGGGCAGCCCCACCCACAATTGCGATGGCTATATATTGTAGTGCGTTGGAGCACTTGGAGACGTCACATTCGATCATAGCAACTTTGCACAAGAGAGTAGTGTGCAAGTTCTAGTGCACAATAGGGAAAGGAGAAGGTGCAGTTCTCATGCAACCATCCTTGGGCTAGTCGCACAGTAGAAGAAGTCGCACTTGGTGTTGGGCGAAGGTGCGGGTGGAGGAGCGCCTGGTGGTCGGGTGAGGCGTGCACGCTGAACGTGTGGCGCCCGATTTGTGCGATGACTTGGCATGGGTGTCTTGGTGACTCGGGTGAGCGCTTGCCCATCATGCAAGTGTGCACAAAGACTTGTTGGAGTGTTGAGATTGCGGACGGAGGTGTGTCTCGGTTGGAGGCGCTCGTGTGTGTGGAAACTTGGAGGTGCACCCGAGTTGGGCAAACGACACGACAGTGCGACGAGGTGAATGAAGGATTGGTTAGTCATGTGGCAATCGTGCAGAGGTGCCGACGAGCTGGGCAACCGATTTTTCCAATGTTATGTAAATTTGGCTGTGTAAATTTGGGGTTTCCCAAGATTTAACTTGTGCATTATAAAAATGAAAGATTGTATAATATATTGATATCAGGCAAACTCATATTGCAGGGAGTTTCCCCTCCCTTTATATTGTTGTGCATTTATATTATATAATGCTGTTGATAATGAATGTGTATGGGTTTTCATTGGTATAAAGGCACATTAATAATACTTGGTAACAAAAATAAAACTAAGTATGGATTGTTAAGGCGTAGTCTACAATCATAAGTATTGGTGAAAAGAAAATGGTTGGTAGTGCCGTACCTCGCCGGCACGGTTGAAAGACCACCGTAGGCTTGGGGGCGTGACAATATGTGCCTCATATCCAATCACATTTCCTTTGTTAAAGATTCCTCACTTTACATAATGATATTATATTAAAATTATATGGATAATTTTCGAACTTTGTTATGCAAATTCTTGTTTAATGTTTCGTATTTTTTTTTAATAAGTAGTTTAATATGAATGGAAATAAATTCATTTTTATTTCATGTGAATTGATATAAATATAGAGATAATATTATTGAGAAAGTGTAGAATAGTTATTTTATATGTGTAATAGTTTTAGTGAAAAAATTATTTAATAAAAGTTAATAAAGGAAAAATAATAATTATAGTTGATGGGGCACCTATTCCAATTGAATATTGGGTAAAAATATAGTGATGGGATGACTAGTGATTGATTAATGGCTAAGGAAATTGGAAAAAGCAATGACAAAGGCTTTGGAAAGTCAAAGTGACATTATGACACATTTATTTATGAAAATAATGGAAATTAGGAAAAAGGGGGGTGAAAGGTCGCAAGTTGCATGTGAGAAGGATAATAAAAAATGGAAAAAATAGAGGTCTCATTAATAAAAAGGCTTTTGAGGATCAGTTCACAAACTTTTGTCAGTTCAGTTTTGGAGCTCTCTCTCATACTCTTGAGCACTTATAGTTTTCTTGGAGCATTCTTGGAGAGTGTGGCATACTTGGAGTTTTGAAGCAAGAAGGTAAAGCAAGAGAAGCATAGCCCAAGAAGACACTGGGATCAACAACTACAACAAGTTTTTCTTGCAGGTAACGAGTTGCATGTATGTTTTCCTCACTATTTTTGGCATGCATGGCATATGAATATGGTTTATTGGTCATGATTTGTCATTGGCATGGAGAATTCCCTGGATTGACGATGGATTTTCGTAGCCTTGCCATTTTCTGGATAGCCATGGTGCTGTGGGTTTATTTCTTTGTTTTCTGGTTGGCTCTCTTGTTTCTTTAGCTTGGGTTGAGTTATTAGTTCCTGGAAGTCCTGTAACAACTTGGGTTAAGTTACTAGTCCTAGAAGTCTTGGTTAGACAAATGTTCTAGAAGCCCTTGTTGGGTTGAGTTACTAGTCCTGGAAGCTTTGGTTGGAACAAACACTCTAGAGTCTTGGAAGGCTTGGGTAGAGATCGATCTGATGATGGCTTTGTGATGTTTGACTGTGAGGTAGAATCATTTTTTAATGGGTTGAGGTGGTTTGGCCTCTGGAAGCCTTCGATGGTTTGATTGATGTGATTTATGAGATCCCACATTCATGCTTGGAATATGGCACAGGGGTGACTGGCTGAAAAGATATTTGGCTCAACCATGTCTATGGTCGAGTGGTTTGTGGAAGTCTCACAACTGGTTGGCTTTGTATCATTAATATGAGGTTGTTCCTCCTTGTTATTTCATGAGTATTATATTGGTTTATATGTGGATTACATAGTTGTCGTTTTCTCGGTATTTGTGTGGTTATTGTGCTGGTTATGAACATTCATTATGACAATGGCTATGTATCACTCTCATAATGTTTTTACTTGTAAATGAATGAAAAAAGTATTTATGGCCTAATAGATGAAATGGAAACTAATGTGTTGAGACATCAATGCTTCTTAATGATCCTTAGATAAGTATGAGACCCCTATGCTCAAATCTATTGTTTAATCATATAGATCATATTTGTGACATGTTTGACGAAATGCCTGTCATGTCTTGTAGGGGTCCAATCAAGCCCTTGTTTAAGTAATTATATGTGTATTATCATTATGTTGTTATCTTGCAATTCTAAAAGTGTCAATGAGTTCTAGGAAATGACCTGGGCTTTGGGCCTGCAAAAGTGGCTAAAATCCCAGGGACGCAGGCATAAAAGTCCTTGGATGCATGCATACTCATGTTGTGGGAGCATCTAGAGCTTACTTAGCGCATGCTTGTTCATATCAAGGGAGGGTATGGGGGTTTAATGGTATAAAAACCCAGTGGGACCTAGGGGTTGGTTACCTAAGTGGTTGGGATGATTCCTAAGAGTCTTGTTGTTGATGTGGATGGTATGTATGGTGTGTTTCCATCAATTCTACTTCCTTACGATGACTTAGGAGGTCAAATCATAGAATAGTAACTTCTCGTCACATGTTTACCTTGGTTGCCCAGTTACTTGGGTAGATATGGGAGGAAGGTGTTACAAAGTGGTATCAGAGCATGTTTCATCCCTCAGACTGGATGGGTTGTGTATTTTTCATGCATTCATGTTGGTTGCATATGTGTTTCTTGTGATTGTAAGACCATGTGCTTGTTGCATTTGTATGGTATGGGCTATGGTTGCAGTGAGGTCTCCATGGGAAGTTGATAGTGTTTTTGTGGATTATGTCATCATGAGTGTATGGTTGATTATGCATCGTTTATGCACATTAGTATTTACATGTGGTCAAGTGTATAGTGGTGTGGTGGTTGTTCTCATGCATGAGGTCATGGTATGTGTAGTTGATATGGTCATGCATTGATGAATTGACTCTAGCTAGGATGATGGTTATATGCTTATATGCTTATGTGTTATATTTCTATATGTTGTCATGATTATGTTATACATGTATTACGTTGATTTGTTCATCTTTATGATGAGGTATCATCCCTGAATTATGCCAAGGTATGTTGGTTTATTATGATTTGGTTTAGGTGACATGATATACTTTGCAGGAAGAATATAAATATGATTAGCAAGATGGTAGACTATAGTTCCCGAGACTCTTCCTATAGACTATACGAGCAATGTGGTGTTGGGCACTCTTCTGATTTGGCAGATACACTAAAAATATTAAAGAAAGAAATAAGGAGTTGTAAGACATAGAATGACAAAATCATACAGGCGCAAGAGAAATAAACAGAGGTAAATGCAATGACACTTTAGAGTTTGTCAGAATTGTAGCGAAAAGGACCACTTCAGATCAACCATGTTAAGGAGGACATATCTAATGGGGAATATGGCAGCAGGTCTCATGATGAGTACAGGTTAGATAAAGATTGCACGATCAGAGATGGCAGGTCCTTGGATACTTTGGATAAGGCAGGTGATGGACGCATGTACTATTCTAATTCTAGTTATGACATCCATGATGATCGACATCATTATCACCTGTATAGGAGGAATGACAGGGGATATTTCCAAGTGAGTTTAAGAAAGAAAAACCACCTACATTTGATGGAGAGATAAAGAAATCACATGATGCAGAGGCATGGCTTCCTAGTATGAGGAAGTTCTTCAAGTTGCATGATTATTCAAAGAACATGAAAGCAAGAATAGCTACATTCAGTCTCAAAGGAAAATTAGATATTTGGTGGGAATATGTCAAGAATGTTAGAGTTATTCATGAGGAGGACTTAACTTGGAGTGAGTTCAAGAGACTATTCAAAAAGAAGTACCTAAGAGAGAGATATTTTGATGTTAGGGAAAAATAATTCTATGAGCTAAATATGGGATCAATGACAGATGAGGAGTATATTAGAAGGTTCTTAGAGCTACTGAGGTATGTGTCTTACCTAAAGGAGGAGAAGGCCAAGATTTAGATATTCACTAGTGGATTATTGATTTCATTCAAAGACAAGATTGAGTTTGATGAGCCTAAATCATTGGAGGAGGACATCCGAAAGCTAAAGCATTTCTATGATAAATCGAAGCACAAATATGAGACTAAGCTGGACTAGAAAGGTAATGCAAATAACAAATTAAAATGGGACAAGAAGTAAGACAAGACCTTAGGATACAAGTAATGGAGAGAATGCAATGCCATCTAAGAAATTCAATGCATCTTACACAGTATAGGGACTTCAATCTGAGGATCAAAATAAGGTTGAAGGTTGGAAGCCTTTACAGTGTTGGACTTGTGACAAAGATCCTCATAAGAGCTATTGTCCACAACATTGGAGTGGTAGATCACAAACCTATAGTGCTCATGAGGCACAGATAGTGAGAGATGTTGGGTGGAGTTTTCCTAGGATCTATGCATCATTGGATAACAGACAGGTAGATCGCCAGGAATTTATTATCAAGATGGACACTAGGATTTTTGATCAAGTTGTTTCTATTTTGATTGACCCTGGATCTAATTATAGTTATGTTAATCCTGAACTAGTGGATAAGTGTGGTTTGAATAAATAAGTGCAAGCAGAGTCTTGGTTAGTGCAATTGACTATAGGTACAAAGAAGTGATTTCATCATTGGGTAAGAGCTTATGCATTTGATTTGAATGGTATGCCTACCTTGACACATTTGAATGTATTACCATTGGGATCATACAGTATGTTGTTGGGCATGGACTGGTTGTACCTTCATAGAACCAAGGTGGATTATTATGTGCTTGGATGACAATGGAGAAAAAATATTCTTGCAGGGTAAGAAGAAAGAAACATCAGTTAGAATGGTGACATTTATGCAAGCCAAGCGTAGTCGTGGGAAAGGGTGTGTTTTATTTGTAATGCACATTTCTAGTGATAAAGGTTAGGAAGTTGAGGATGAAAATGTTTTGAGCAGGTACCTACTTCTATAGCACTTTCAGGATGTATTTCTTGTATATATTTCAAAGTTTCCACCTCATAGGGAAGTAGACTTTTCTATTGAGTTGGTGCCAAGGGCAACTCCAACATCAAAGGTACCTTATAGGATGAGCACTCCAGAGTTGGTAGAATTGAAGCTGTAGTGGAAGGAAACGTTGGACAAGGGATACATTAGACCAAGTGTATCACCATGGGGCACACCGATACTATTTGTGAAGAAGAAGGATGGTACTATCAAGTTATACATTGATTACAAGAAGTTGGATAAAGTGACCATCAAGAACAAGTATTCGTTACTGAGGATTGATGACTTGTTTGATCAGCTAAAGGGAGCAGCAGTGTTCTCGAAGATTGATCTGAGATCTAAATATCATCAGGTACGCATTGGAGAAGAGGACATATACAAGAAATCTTTCTGAACCAGGTATGGGAATTATGAGTTTGATGTAGTTCCATTTGGTTTAACTAATGTTCCATCTACCTTTATGTAAGTGATGAATAGTATGTTGCATCCACATTTGGAAAAGTTTGTTATTGTGTTCATTGATGATATATTGGTATATTCTAAAAATGAAGAAGAGTATGTCAAGCATTTAGCAGCAGTGTTGAGGTTACTAAGAGAGCATTAATTGTATACGAAGTTCATCAAGTGTAGTTTCTTTCAGACCGAGGTACACTACTTTGGACATGTGGTTTCCAAGGATGGCATAACAGTGGATCCATAAAAGGTAAGAGCTACAATGGAGTGGGAAGCTCCTAGGAATGTGGATGAGGTGAGCTCTTTCATGGGGTTACCAAGATATTATAAGAGGTTCATTAGGAACATATCACAGATTGCTTATCATATCAGATCATTGCAAAGGAAAGGAAAGAGGTTTGAATGGACGGAGGAGTGTGTGACCAATTTTGAGTAGCTCAAGCAGTTGTTGACACATGCTCTGGTGTTAAAGATTTCATATATGGACAAAGAGTTTGTAGTATGTACCAATGCTTGCAAAAGAGGACTTAGTGGAGTCCTTATGTAGGTGTAGAAATTTCACCTGTAGAACAAACCGATATATGCAATGTCCTAAAGCATAATACTTGTTCTACTTCTACAAACCATTAAGCAGAAGCATAAAGGAAATCATAAGTAACATCAAGTAGAAACATGCATAACTGATCAAGAGAATTAATCACACATAACACAAGATATCTCCAGGGGAAAGCACCAACATAAAACCCCAACCATGTATTATCAATCAAGTGGAAATCCTCTTCACAATACAAAATGAATTAGCTCTCAAGCTATTCAGTTCTCAATGAACTATGAAGAAGTTATGTCTCATGAACCACCCAAGCCCTCTTTATATAGGCTTTCCCTATGGTCCTTACGTAGTTTTCTTAGGAATTAATAGCAAAAGCATATGCTATTAATTCCAACATACCAAAAACAACCAATGGTCCAACTACGTATTCCTTGAGAACACTAGTTCCTCAACCATGCAAAAACTATTTTTTACTAGAAATAGTTAAGCATCTGATAGTACACTGTCCCACATCTGATCTCAACCAGGTCTCTAAAAGAACTAACATGCAACAGTTATCCATGAGTGAATCCTCAGTTATCTAAAATAATAGTTGTCACATGCATGCAAGCATTAACAAACTATATTTTATTATTTTAACAACTGTTAAATAATCTAACTGGACTTGACTAGTTAGAACTAAGTTAACTGATTCTCTCATTATAGAACTCATGCTTATTCCCTCAATCAGTGGAGGAAACTCATGTGCATGCTCACAAAGACTTCAAATTCGAATTTCCTTGATTAATTAACTCATCTGAATTAATTAATTAATATTTTAAACTGTTGTTAAGACCAAAATTAATTTTACTTCCTATAGATAGACTAGGGACTGCTATAAATAGGAAGGGACTTAGAAATGTTATTTTTAGAACTTTCTATATTTAACAGTTTCACCCCTTACCCAATGTGGCCAATGACCTAACTAGCCAAACTGCTATTTTTAGACATGCTATTTTTAGCACATTCTAAATTTGTCATTTCTTGTTGCACACTTTTCAATAGTAGGATGGATAGGTGGTATGTTATGAGTCATAGAAATTGAATGAGCATGAATAGAACTATCTAACACATGATCTTGAGTTGGCAGCTATCATACATGCATTGAAGAAGTGGAGGCACTATCTTCTTAGCAGGAGTTTTGTAATGATGAGTGATCACAGTGGTTGTGGTATCTATTTGACCAACCGAATATGAATGGTGGGCAGGCTCAGTGGTTGGTCACGATCAGTGAGTTCAATTTTGAGATTAGGTATATCAAAAGTAAAGAGAACAAGGTGACAGATGCTCTTAGCAGGAGGATACAGGTAAATCATATATCAGCTACGAGCTCCTATGGGACTAATTTACAGGATAGGATCTTGCGGGCAGGTCAGTAGGATGAAATGTATATGGAGATTGTGCACAGGTTGCAGCAAAGTACAGGTAGTGGTATAGGTACATGTATAGGTACAGATAGTGGTATGGGTACATGTATAGGTAGTGGTATAGGTATAGGTACAGATGCAGATACATAGGATGTGGACTATCATCTCACGAAAGATGGATGGTTAGATTTAGGGACAAGATATATGTGGCAGATAATAGTGAGCTCAAGAAGGTGATCTTGAGGGAGTTTCATGTGGAACCATATTCAGGTCACCTGGGCTATTAGAAGATGCTGACAGTAGTGAACAAATTCTATTATTTGCCTCATTTGAAGAGAAACGTAACATAGCTTGTGGCTAGGTGCTTGGATTTTCAGTAAGCAACGACAGAGTGTAAGCATCCAGGTGGACAAATACAACCAATTTTGATTCCACAATGGAAATGGGAGGTCATTTCCCTGGAATTTATCACAAGTTTGCCGAGGACAGAGAGACAACATGATTCCATCATGGTAGTGGTGGACAAATTGACAAAGGTAGTGCACTTCATTCTAGTGAAGTCTACATTCTCAACAAGTAATGTAGTAGAGGTCTTCATCAGAGACATGGTTAGATTGCATGGAGTTCCGAAGAATATTGTGTCAAAAAGGTATGTGAAGTTCACTTCCAAGTTTTGGAAGGAGCTATTTCTAGGTTGGAGCATAGAGTTGACCTTCAGTACATGTTATCATCTATAGACAGATGGATAGATAGAGAGGGTCAACAAGATATTCGAGGATATGTTGAGGATGTATGTGATGCATCAACAATGGAAGTGAGAATAGTACCTCCCATTGGTAGAGTTTTCTTGTAACAATGGGAACCAGGAGTCACTAAGGATGAGTCCATTTGAAGCATTGTATGGGTAGAGTTGTAATACTCCCATAAGTTGGAGTGATCCAGTTAACATGGTGTTGATTGGACCAGACATGTTGGAAAACATGGAGCAGGAAATGCAAGTAATCAAGAAGAATTTGAAAGAAGCATGAGATAGGTAGAAGAGCTATGCAGATCAGAATAGGTTGTTCAAGGAGTTCTTGGTTTGGGAATAAGTGTCCTTGCACATTAAACCGAAGAATAGCTCCTTGTGGATTGGGTCATGTGCCAATTGGCACCTTAGTTTTGTGGACCTTTCAGGGTTATTGAAAGGATTGGGTCAGTAACCTATTGAATTGCACTGCCTCCGATAGTTAAAGTCCATGATGTTTTTCAAGTGTCATTGCTTAAGAAGTATGTTAAATATGTCGATCATGTGATTGACTGGTTTATATTGCAAGTGCATCCAGAAGGAGAATTTCAGTTGAAACCGTAGTGCATTTTGCAGAGAAAGATGCTCATGCTCTGGAACTGAGAAATCGAGTAGGTTAAAGCGCACTGGAAGCACTTTGGGCCCATGTTGCCTTGGCTTGGGTTGAGTTACTAATTCTTGGGAGCCCTAGTTGGACAAACACTCTAGAATCCCTGTAACAACTTGGGTTGAGTTACTAGTCCTAGAAGCCTTGGTTGGACAAAAGCTCTGGAAGCCATTGGTGGGTTAAGTTACTAGTCCTAGAAGCCCTGGTTGGAAAGACACTCTAGAAACCCAGAGTACATTGTGGGTTGAGTTACTAGTCTTGGAAGCCTTTTTTGGAACGAATGCTTTGGCACCCTGGAAGCCTTGGGTAGAGACTGATCTAATGATGGTTTTGTGATGTACGACCATGAGGTGGAATCATTTTTGGTTGGGTTGAGGTGGTATGGCCTCTAGAATCCCCCGATGGTTTGATTAATGTGTTTTATGAGATCCCACATTCATGCTTGGAATATGGCACGGGGGTGACTAGCTGAAGAGAGATTTGGCTCAACCATTTCTACGGTTGGCTAGTTCGTGGAAGTCCCACAACTGGTTGGCCTTTTCATCATTAATGTGAGGTTGTTTCTCCTTATCACTTCATGAGTATTGTATTGGTTTATATGTGGATTATATGGCTATTATTTCCTTGTTATATCTGTGATTATTGTGTTATTTATGAATATGGATTATGACAGTGGTTATATATGGCTGTCATCATGTTTTTTACTTGTAAATAAATGAACAATGTGTCTATGGCCTAATAGATGAAATGACAATTAATGTGTTGAGGCATCAATGCTTCTCAACTATCCTCGGATAAATATGAGACCCCTATGCTCGGATCTATTGTTTAAACCTATATATTACATATTTGTGACATGTTGACGAAATGCTTGTCATGGCTAGTAGGGGTCCAGCCAAGCCCTTGTTTTAGTAATTATATGTGTATTATCATTTGGTTGTTATCTTGCAATTCTGAAAGTGGCATTGAGTTCTAGGTAGTGACCTAGGCTCTGGACCTAAAACAGTGCCTCAAATCCCAGGGATGCATGCACAACACTAGGCAAAACATTCCTGGGATGCATGCATACCCATGATGTGGGAGTGTCCAGAGCTTCCTGGATGCATGCTTTTCCATATCAAGGTAGCATCCGAGGGTTTAATGGTCTACAAACTAGTGGGACCCAAGGGTTGGTTATTTGAGTGGTTGGGATGGTTCCTAGTAGTCCTATTGCTAATGTAGAAGATTTGTATAGTGTGTTTCCATCGGTTCCACTTTCTTAAGGTGACTTAGGACGTTGAATCATATCATAGTAACTTCTCATCACATGTTTACTCCGATTGGCTGGTTACTTGGGTAGATGTGGGAGGAAAGTGTTACAATATGGAGTTTTGTCTTATCATTAAATTGATCCTAATCTAAGCATACTTACCTTTAAAAAAATATTAAATAATACTATAATAAAAATTATGTATAATAATTTAACTACTTTATTTATTTTAAAAAATGTCCTCTTTATTTAAGGAGTTTGAGAAAAATCCATATAACATTATCATATATTTTTAACTTAATTTTATGTATTGAATATGTTTTGCTTTTTATTTCTCTTTCCATAAGAAGTCTCTAAATTATGGATTTTTTCTAATCCATCACATTAACACGTCTTAAATATAATCATGTCATATTTTTCATTCAAATTAATAAAAAAACTATGATCACACAAAAATTATGGAATGTGAAGACATGGATTTTGGGGTAAAAGTTAGATGTTACTCTCTTGGGGAATCAATATTTCAGTAATTTTAGCAATTATTGAAAATTTATATTTGTAGTTGTTTAGTAACAAGTCATAGAAGCATTATCAAAGGACATGTACAGTCAGTTCATAAATATATTCGGTGGAAACCCATAAAGGGAGAAAATCAACATTATTCTTTGTTCTTAATCTTCAATATTTTCTATACATATGTTCATTGACACCCACTAGTAGGAAGCACTCACTCCCTTGCAATATTTTGTTAGCACCCACCAACATGAAGCACCTACTCCCTTTGCATTATTTCGCTGGAACCCACAAGCAGGAAGCACCCACTCCCTTGCAGTGTTTTGTCGACACTCGCCAATAGGAAGTACCTACTCCCTCAAATTAGTTTTTTGGCACCAACCTGCTGGAGGCACCGACCCAAAAATCATCGTGGACCTCTCTTTCATCCATTTTCAAACTAGATCCACTCCCTTTATCACAACCTTCAAAATCAATACAAACCCTTTAACAAATTTATTCTTTGACTAGAAATAAATCATCACTAGCACAATTATTAATAAACATTTTTCTGTCATCGGTATGCACACATCTTTGTAACATCAATTTTGAACAATAGAAAGCTCAACATATCCTACAACATCAATATTATAATTGTCATGCAACCCTATCATACACTTAACACACTTATTCTGACATTAAAAAAAAAAAAAAAAAAAAAAAAAAAAAAAAAAAAAAAAAAAAAAAAACAACAACAACAACAACAACAACAACAATACTCTTGACAATACAGTTACATTAGTCTCAACAACAAAGAGAAAAATTATCCTTGTCAGAAAGCCAGACTTTTGAGTACAATGATTACCCCAATTATAGGCCTATCATAAACAACTCTACATTCTTATCCCCTCAATGGCTAACTCTTAGTAACATGATTTATCCTAGCATAAAATCATACTTTCAAGAATGAAATATAATTCCGTCCTCCACTTCAACATCATACAAGTTCCAGAGACAAACATTGATTTTACTATATTATGATCTTGGAGCGACACATATTCATATGCCACGGCAACCTCATCATATTAACATTGGTCAACATATCCCTATTATACAAACCCTAGATTAGTCATCATAGACATTACATCATTAGACTCAACATGCAATTCAAACCTCTACTTATTAATAGTTACATCTGGTCACATGCCAATTTAAAACAATGAACAACATGATCTTAGCAATTTCCTACTCTTTACTTTGCCACTAGAAAAACCATACAAAATATATCTTCCCCAATCGAAATATCATATTGCATATATCTTACCCAATAGAAATATCGTCATCAATATGGCAGTCAATACATCAAATCACTCAAGCAATATCGCTTTTCAATAACAATCTTTAATATCAACAACTTCAAACAACATACATGTTCACAGATATTATCAATAAACTCTAACTAGCAACACTCATCTCAAAGACATGTATTCATGTAATGATAATAGTTTCCTCTATCACTTAAACAACCCTCGGGTATCATATAAACTATAACACCCTTGATTTCATTGTTGGCTAAAGTAACGAAAAGAATTAGATTTACAACACTATGGTCAATATTGATGAGTGTTCAATTCTATCACGCAAATGACCTTGTATAACAACTACAAGAACATGGATTTTCACAATTCCTTCAATATTCATTAAGCATCCCAATGGTAGCACACTAGGTAACTCAGTATATACTCTGCAAGCACTGATTACATCCTCCAAACCTAACAATTTTTTTTACAATTGGACACTTGAAACTAACGCTTACTATAGTAGGTAGATTTGGTTGAGTTGTTGAGATAATTTCTTAACAACCAATCTTCTTTTTTTGGAATTAGTTGGATCTCACAAGCACCATAAATATGTGATGTATCTACATCATTTGCATAGTGTAATAGAAATTTTCTTTTGTGTGTGCACCTCTCTTTTTCTTTACTTGGTATCAAAGTTGGTACCTCTAGGTTTACTCCTTATGGAGGGCCCGAGTAGATATGAGAGGAGTCTAAAACTATGGGGTTACCTTTGACTTGTCGAGATCTAGTAACTCAAAGCAAACATTAAAAGTGTGGCTGCTAAAAGCATTCAATGAAATCGGAACCAGAGGTGAGTGTCCCATTTGAGGAACCTTATTTGCCATCATTATTAGGTGTCTCATAAATCTCGATCTGTCTTTGGAGGCTTAAATACTAGTCGATCAATTATTGAAGAATCAATAAATCAAAGCTTTAAAGTGGCAGCGAAAAAATTAAAAAGATAAAAGTCGTCGGTCGTGTTGATGGCGCTGGATCCGCCAACATTAGGGGATCACCCCAGTATGAAGTCCCAACTAGACCTCACACCGTTTGGTGTGGGAGTCCCATCCAATACAATGGCTTGATTTCCATTTTCTTGAGGATTTGCCTCAACTCTTTCTTTTCATCACAGGAGAGTGGTGTTTTTATCTTCGAGAAGTGAGGTTTTCGTGCCTGGTGAGTGTAACTGTAACTTGTGTCAATGGTTCTTTCACTGTCAAGGGAGAGGGTGAGAGTGAGTTCCAGGTCGATTGGGAGTAGTACCAACACTGCTAGGAACACATAACACAACATGACATACACAGCTTCCAGAGGAGCAGTCCACACAGATGCGGCAATCACAACACACAAGGTAAGATAACATGTACAACACTCAATGAATAAGTATGAACAAGTGTAACGGTTGTTACAACAAGTTTCATGTGAAAGGTTTGTCTAGTGTTCGGGAGAGTAGTCTACATGGGTGAGACATTGTTAATAGCATATACAACACATTTCGATTAATAGATTATGTATTACAACAAGTGAAATAGTTTAGATGTAGAAAACAGGTTAAATCAACATGCATTACAAGTGTTAAAGATTAGTCTTACAACATTTACAATGAATGTGTGAAAATGTGTTGGCCTATTGGTAGGCTTATGAATTAAGCAAAAGTTCCAAAACACATCGTTACACCCTACATCACTAACCTTGCATCTGGAGCGTTGGAGCCACTACTTACTCCTCAACGAAAATATTACAGACTCTCTTGGCTATGTGGGAGGAGGTGAGGTGAAAAGTCCTTTGCATGTACAAATGAGGGGGTATTTATAGCCAAGGGTGAAAACTAACCATTGTGGCCATTCGACGACCCTCATGACTATTTGACTTCCATGAATTTTCAACCTTAGATGACTCTTTGTACAACAAGTGGGTCTCTTGGACTTCCATGTTACATTAAATTGATTGACAACATAGCCTATAGTGGAGATGTGGGCGACATGACTCATGACATGACTCGACATGACAGTGTTGGTACATTCGTGATGTTGTTGGAGTGCATGTCGCGTTATAGTGCTTCTAAGTGATGGATGTCTTCATGGTGTATCACAAATTCACCTCCGCATGGCAAAGAGCACAGAGTATTTGATGGTATTTGGTTCGCTTGATGATGCTTAGGTATGTTGCTCCTTGCTTGCATGTTGGAAGGCTTGACAGGATCATCTTTTCGTGAAAGGTGGATGTTTGTCCCTTCATCCATTTGTGAGCACATCTTGCATGTTTTCTCATCCATCCATCCGTCCGTGAACATCTCTTTGTATAATCATCCGTTCATGAGCACATCTCTTCGCATGCATTATTCATTTGTTTGTTGAACCTATACTTCTGCATGTTCTCCCTTCGTTCATCTCATTCGCCATCTATCCATGTTTGTTGGTGTAAATATACCTGCATTCACTCATGTCAAGATGACATCAAACCCAAAACCTCCTAGTCTACCACAACACATGATCACTTTGGATACAGATGACCGGAAGAGGCAGCAAGGTTGTTAAGTGGGAAGATGGATCCAGACACTGCTGATGAAAACTGTGCAAGAGTCATTGAGTGAGCAAGATGGGAAATCCAAGTCTACAGTGACGTTCTGTGAGGTCTGGCTCAGATAGAAGGCAAAATTGTGTAAATTTTGGGAGGGAAAATCTGGGCTTCAGGAAGGTAAGGTAGGTAGGAATTGCGCAGTTTTTGGGAGGAACTGCCTGGGAGCCTGGCAGCCAAAATTGTACAATTTTGAGAGGGAACTAGCAGTTGGCTGCTGAGGTCACTGGAATTTGGCTGCTAGGGTCACTGGTAGCCAAAACTATGAAATTCTTTGAGGGAACTGGCAGTTGGCTATTGGGGTAACTGGCAGTAGAAACTGCGCAATTCCTGGAGGAAGCTGGTAGTTTGCTGCTAGGAGTTGTTGGCAAAGAAAACTGCACTGAGGTTGGGATGATGGATTTTCGATCACCTCTATGCAATTTCTGAGTTGAGAAAACTATTTAGTAGCAGAGGGCTTGCTCATGAAAACTATGCAATTTATTGGATGAGCAATCGGTCGACTGTTGGGATGATTGACAGGGAAAACTACGCAATTTTCTAAGGGAGACAGGGAGTTTCTCTCTAACATGTCTGTGTAATTTCCTCAGTCAGCTGAGTGAGTAAGGTCAGTGGCCTCTGCGTAATTATAATAAGACTCAGATATATTTCCCTTAATAGCTAAGACTATTTATAGCTTAATGAGATCCAAAACCATAACTACTAGTGGTCCCTTGCATAACATAGGTTAACCACTTTATTTATTAACTATGGCCCATTTATAGTTAATTGTGGTCCATTTTCTATAATGTGGGTAAACCACTTACAATTATTAATGCAATCTTTGTTTACTCTTTAACTAATTATGACTCTCACTCGGCCCCTTGGGCTTATTACATAAATAAAGGGGTTAGGATTGGACCCTAACATGCCCGCCCTCATCAAAATCAACCTTGTCCTCAAGGCTAAAGTTGTGGAAATTACTGAAGAATAGTGGTTGGTTCCCAAGTCGCATCTTCTAGAGAGGTGTCTTTCCATTTGATGAAGACTTCCTTGATCATGCGACTGTGGATATGTATTTCACGAGTATCGAGGGCATGTTCTGGTTGAAGCCAAATTGATCCTTCCTCATCCAATCTGGGTAGACTGGTTTGAACCCTGCAATTATTCCCCACCACTTTCTTGAGGCACAATACATGGAAGGCCAGATGGATTTTTGAATTAGGTCGCAAGGCCAGTTTGTAAGTGACTGCTCCTATGCGTTGAATTATTTGATAAGGCCCATAGAATTTTGGTGCTAGTTTTTGTTAACCATTTTCTCTGAGATATGTTTTCTTATATGGTTAGAGTCACAGGAATACCTAATCCTCTTCTTGAAATGAGCACTTGGAATGATGTTGGTCAACCTATTACTTCATTCTGTTCTGAGCTTGATGTAGATTATCTTTGAGATGAGTGATCATGGTGGCATGGCCATGCAGGAGCTTATCAACTTCCTATACTTTAGAAGATATAGGGAAATAAGAAACTGGTGAAGGTGGGAGTTGGCCATCCACTGCCTCATATGGTGTCATCTTGGTGGCTTCATGATAGTTAGTATTATACCACTATTCAGCTAAAGGCAGCCACTGTACCCATTGATGTTGCTTGTCTGAAGTGTAGTACCTCAGATAGGTCTCCAAAAATTTGTTGACCGCTTCTATTTGACCATCAGTTTAGGGACAATAGGTATTACTTAGTTGGAGTTGTGTGCCCTGTAGCTTGACTATTTCCTACCAAAATTTGTTGGTGAAAGTGGGGTCTAGATCAGACACAATGGAATTCGACATGCCATGCAGTTTGAATATTTGGTCAAAGGAAACTTGAGTCACCATAGTTGGGGTAAATGGGTGTGGTAGAGCGCAAAAATGAGCATATTTGAAAAGTATGTCAATAACCACCATGATGACTCATTTGTTGCCTGACTTTGGGAGACCAATGTTGAAATCCGTGGTAACATTCATCCAGACAGAAGAAGGGTGTGGCAATGGTTGTAAGTTTCCCAATAACTTGGTTGTTTCCTCTTTGTTACGTTGGCACACATCACATTCATCTACAAAAGGAAGAATGTTTTTCTTCATGCTAGTCCAAAATAAAAAACGATGGGCTCACGCATAAGTCTTCCAAAAGCCTGAATGACCTGTAATCAAAGATGAGTGCAACTCGTGCAAGATGTGGGTTTTGAGGGTGGAGGCTAGGGATATCACTACTCAATCCTTCTAGCGAAGAATCTCATCCTTCCAAGAGTAGTCTACTAAGGAATTAGGATGTTCCCTTAAGTTATTAATGAATTGGGACAGAGAGGGGTGGGAGAACCATTCATTGTGGGCCTCTTCAATTCATTCTAGTATGGGTAGAGAGAGTGATATAAGGGTACTCTCATCCTCAAATTGGCACAATAAGGCATCAACCACAACATTGTCACGCCCCTTCTTGTAAATTATCTCATAATCATATTCCAACATTTTGGAAAGCCATTTATTTTGTTGTGGCGATGATAGACGTTGCTCTAGAAAATATTTTAGGCTATGACGATCCATGTGGATTTGGAAACGTCACCCCAATAAGTATGGTCGTCAAGTGTCTATTGCATGTAAGATGGCCGTCATTTATTTCTCATAAGTAGATTGACCTAGATATTTTACACTAAATTGTTGACTAGTGAAAGCCAATGGTCTACCTTCATGCATTAATATGATGCCAATAACCATAACTAAAGCATCACATTAAATCACAAAAGATTTGGTGAAGTCAGGTGAGGCCAATACTAGAGTGGAGTGCATGGGTTGTTTGAGAGCCAAGAAGGCCTGCTAAGCTGCATTAATCAAGAGAAATTATTTTTTCTTGAGAATATTAGTAAGGGGTTTAGTAATAATTCCATAATTGCAGACAAATTTGCGATAATATTCAGTGAGACCCACGAATCTCCTCAAACTCTTTAAAGTTTTTGGTTTGGGCCAATCTTGCAATGCCTGAATCTTTTTTGGATCAACCCTCACTCCTTCACAACCCAAAATGTGTCCCAAATAATCTACTTCTTCCAAGCAAAAGGAGCACTTGGATAATTTGAAAAATAGTTTGTGACCTTGGAGCAGTTGCAATATTTGGTCTACATATTGAAGATGTTTTTCCTAGGTTACATTGTAGATGAGAATGTCATCAAAGAAGACTAATACAAATTTTCTAAGATATGGTTTCAGAAAGTGGCTCATGAGGCTTTGAAAAGTGGATGGAGCATTACAAAGACCAAATGGGATGACCAGGAATTCATAGTGGCCTTCATGAGCTTGGAAATCATCAACAACTAGAATACGAAATTTGTCCTTGATATTGAGCTTGTTAAGGGCCCGAACGTCCAGACACATTCACCATTCTCCATCTTTCTTTAGAACCATGACCACTAGATATAAATAAGGGATTATGCTAGGACAGATAACACCGGCTTCGAGGAGTTCCTTGATGATTTTTTCAATTTCATTCTTTTGGGAAAAATGATATCGATAGGGGCATACATTAGGCGGTTGGGAACCTGAGACCAAATGGATGTTATGATCATGTTTACCCCAAGAGGGTGGAAGCTCTTTAGGTTTGTCAAAGACCCGCTAGTGGCAATCTAATACTTGTTACATCTCAGAATGAATATGAGGAGTAGTGGATTCAATTGCTTGGATGACATTAAATTGGGCGACTACTCCATGATGGCCCTTTTTAAAAATATTCTCCATTCGATGCGAGCTGATGATAGTAGGAGCACCTGCTTGGAGTCCCCTCAATGTATGAATGTGGTCATTTTGCTTAAAGCTCATATATAACTCCTCGAAATATGTTGTGATAGGGCCGAGTGGGTGAATCCATTCAGTACCAAGGACAATGTTGCAATGACCCATTTCAATGGAAAAAATGTGGGTATTTAGGTGGTAGCCTCCCATTTGAAGCTTAATATTTTCATAGTAGCCTTCACATTTCATGGTCCCCTCATTAGTGATAAGGATTTGGAAATTAGATATTTCCCATACAAATAAATGAACAAATTTTGCGACTCTCTTATCGATAAAGTTATGAGTGATGCCATTATCAATCAATAACACTACTAGTCGATAGTTAATAAAGCCTCATATTTTGAGAGTTGGGGTGAAGAAATTCCAACCAAGGCATGTGGTGATATAACCACCTCATCTGGTGTAGCTATGAGATCTTTTTTTGGATTGGTTTGGGTTTCACCCACTTCTTCCTCAAGCACCTCAAGATATGGAGCTTCATCTGTTGAGCTATTATTAGTAGCATCAATTTGAAAGAATTTTGGTTCATTACATTTATGTCTAGGGGAGTACTTTCCGTCACAGTAGTAGCATCGTCCTTTTTTCCTTCTTTCATCCATTTTTGTTGGAGATACGTTTTGAACCTTAAGTGTTTGGGTGGGGCCTGGTGCCTGGGTGGGACGTGCCTTGGAGATGAAATTTGGATGATTGGACTAGGCATTTAAGACGATTTTCCACATTTTAGGCTTTGCGAGATGCGTCTAACCAAGTCGCTAGGTGATGCATTTAGACATGGGCTTGGATGGTTTCCTTTAGGCCACTGATGAAACATTCCAAGTGAAAGCCATCTCCTAGGCCATCAATTCTAATGGCCAATTGTCCAAAGGTTGCAATGTAGTCCTTTACTATACCTTTTTGTTGGAGCTTAGTGAGACGACCCAAAAAATTAGATTCTCGATCAAAGAAATCACATATGGCTTTTGAGAACATGTTCCAAGTTTCTCTCCCTAGATAACATTTTTGATGCCAATTCCACCACTACCATATCTCTTAGTCCAAGTAAAGGGTTCCCACATGTAGTTTAGTTCCGTGTTTGTAGATATCATTAAGGAAGAAATATTGTTCCATTTGTGCTACCCATACTATAGGGTTAGAACCTTCAAATTTGTAAATGTCCATCCTAGGTGTCCAATGGCTCGAAGAGTGGTGATTTCTATGCAAGTGAATGTGATGGTTGAATTCTCCTTTTATGTTTACATCAACTATAGGCTACTGCCTATGCGCCGTCTTTATAACATCTAGAAGTTGTGAGATCTAGGTGGAAATTTTCTCCTCGAATTCTTCGAATCTTTTCTCATGTTTGTTGACTTTCTTGACTGCCCTTTCTGTAGCCATAACTTGAGATCTGGTATCGAGCATATACCATCCCCTGTCAAAATTCTAAGCCTACTTAAGAGTAGTACACTTGGAAAGATGGCAAGCTCGGTACTCTAGTGGAGTGGGTCACTTGAATCCACGTCGGGAAAAAAATTTGGCATCGCTAGAAAATTCGGGGCTTACAAGTGAATGGTACCACTACGACTAGTTCGTCATCCTGAAGCTTATGGGATAAGTCTCCTACAAGCATCCCAGGATGGCCTCAGACTTTTATTTTTTTATTCCAAAAGGAATTTGTTAAACACACATGGGGAGCGAGAAAGATAGGAAAGATAAATCATGCATTTCACTTTTTATTCACAAATGATGTATATTTATGGTACATTATGTGACCGTTGGGATTCACATCCCAAGGTCTCTTGGACTGCTTTTTCCATTCGGCTTCCACACTAACCCATTTAGAATTAGGTGTCCAACATTCCCCCCCTTAATCCGAAGGGTTATGTATGAGTCCAAGAAGATAGTTGTAATACAAAATTTGCAAATATGCATGGCAACACAAGGCTGAATGTGCTCTCTGAAATGTTGGTATAAAAAGGCAGTGGTTTAAGGATGACCACCAACACTGGAATGCTTAGTGCAGTTCCTGGAACTCTTCCAAAAATGGCAAGAAGCTGAAGTCTTCTGCTAGAGGAAGTGATCCTATTGTTTTAAAGAGGGAAACCTTCAACCATAAAAGGGAGGTCTCACCCCACATAAAAGGTAAAACTTTAACCTGAAAAGGGAAGTCTCAACCTGTGATGGTTTAAGGATAACCAACAACTCTGGAATGCTTAATGCAATTCCTGGAACTCTTCCAAAACTGGCAAGAAGCTGGAGTCTTCTGCTAGAGGAAGTGTTCTCAATTTTGTTCGCGGAACTCTTCCAAAACTGGCAAGAAGCTGAAGTCTTCTGCTAGAGGAAGTGTCCAACATCGCCAACTGAAGGCATGTTCAGGCATCATTGTCTCTGGCTACAACTCTGAAACTGGTGTGGCAGGTTGTGGCTCAGGCTCACTAGATGTGGCTTTGAAGCTTGTAGATGACCATCATTTCCCCCCCTGTCAGATACAAGGTGAGAAGATGGAGAAAACTCAACTGCAAGACTGTTCAATATTCTGGAACAAGTTCTGACATGTGTTTGAAATATCTTCTTGGCTGTTGATGCCCATTGCCAAGAAGCGATCCATCCTAAATGAATCTTTGTTCTTGCAGGACGTTTGTTTTTGAAGCATCTGTTTGAAGAATGACTGGTTTTATGACAGTGCTTACATGGATTAAGATCAAAACAGTGATCTTTCAAATGGCCAACTCGATCACAATGTTGGCATTTCACGATCTGTTGTTGTTGTTGTTGCTGTGGAAGAGGAGCAGA